>ML393830.1:508-21788 GCA_005239525.1 Nicotiana knightiana
ATACCGGATTGCATGATATTTTTTCGGGACAGAAAATACGACCCAAGGAACCATAACCAATGCTTCGAAATAATCAATTTACATTTTTTGGCATTTTATGACAATTAAACTGGAATTATGCCAGTCGTGCCTGTATTATCGCCTGCCATGGTCCTGACCGGACGCCTTGGTTCGGAGCCAGTACCGGATCGCATGATATTTGTCCAGGACATCAAATACGACCCTAGGAACCACAACCAACGCTTTGAAATGATTAAGGAACATTTTTTGGAATTTTATGACAATTAAACTATAATTCGCCAGTCGTGCCTGTATTATCCCTTGCCACTGTCCAGGTCGGACACCTTGGTGCGGAGTCGGTACCGGATAGCATGATATTTGTGCGGGACATCAAATACGACCCAAGGACCATAACACACGCTTCAAAATGATCAAGTTACATTTTTTGGCATTTTATGGCAATTAAACTGGAATTTTGCCAGTCGTGCCTGTATTATCCCCTGCCATGGTCCAGGTCGGATGCCTTGGTATGGAGCCGGTATCAGATAGCATGATATTTGTCCAGGACATCAAATCCAACCCAAGGAACCATAACACATGCTTTGAAATGATCAAGGTACTTTTTTTTGAAATTTATGGCAATTAAACTGGAATTCTGCCAGTCGTGCTTGTATTATCGCCTGTCATGGTCCAGGCCGGATGCCTTGGTACGGAGCCGGTACAGGATCGTATCTTTTTTGTCCGGGACAGCAAATACGACCCAAGGAACCATAATATACGCTTCGAAATGATTAAGTTACAGTTTTTGGCATTTTATGGCAATTAAACTGGAATTCCGCCAGTCGTGCCTGTATTATCGCCTGTCATGGTCCAGGCAGGATGCCTTGGTACGGAGCTGGTACAGGATCGTATGTTTTTTTTCCGGGACAGCAAATACGACCCAAGGAACCATAACATACGCTTCGAAATGATTAAGTTACATTTTTTGGCATTTTATGGCAATTAAATTGGAATTCCGCGAGTCGTTCCTCTATTATCGCCTGCCATGGTCTAGGTCGGACGCCTTGGTATAGAGCAGGTACTGGATAGCATGATATTTTTCCGGGACATCAAATACGACCCAAGGAACCATAATAAATGCTTCAAAATGATCAAGTTACATTTGTGGCATTTTATGGAAATTAAAATGGAATTCCGCCAGTCTTGCATGTAATATCGCCCGCCATGGTCCATGTCGGACGACTTGGTATGGAGCCGGTATCGGATCGCATGATAATTGTCCGGGACATCAAATACGACCCAAGGAACCGTAACCAACGCTTCAAAATGATCAAGTTACATTTTTGGCATTTTATGGCAATTAAACTGGAATTCCGCCAGTCGTGCTTGTATTATCGCCTGCCATGGTCCAGGCCAGAGGCCTTGGTACGGAGCCGGTACCGGATCACATGATATTTCTCCGGGACATCAAATACGACCCAAGGAACCGTAACCAACGCTTCAAAATGATCAAGTTACATTTTTGGCATTTTATGGCAATTAAACTGGAATTCCGCCAGTCGTGCTTGTATTATCGCCTGCCATGGTCCAGGCCAGAGGCCTTGGTACGAAACCGATACCGGATCGCAAGATATTTGTCTGGGACATTAAATACGACCTTAGGAACCATAACCAATGCTTCAAAATAATCAAGTTATACTTTCTGGCATTTTATAGCAATTAAACTGGAATTCCGCCAGTCGTGCATGTATCATCGCTTGCCATGGTCCAGGCTGGACGCCTTGGTACGGAGAGGGTACCGGATCGCATGATATTTTTCCGGGACATCAAATATGACCCAAGGAACCATAACCAACGCTTCAAAATGATCAAGTTATATTTTTTGGAATTTTATGACAATTAAACTGGTATTCCGCCAGTCGTGCCTGTATTATCGCCATCGATGGTCCAGGCCGGACGCCTTGTTATGGAGCCGGTACCAGATAGCATTATATTTGTCCGGGACATCAAATATGACCCATGGAACCATAACACACGCTTCGAAATGATCAAGTTACATTTTTTGGCATTTTATGGCAATTAAACTGGAATTCTGCCAGTCGTCCTTGTATTAGCGCCTACAGGCTGGACGCCTTGGTATGGAGCCGGTACCGGATTGCAAGATATTTGTCAAGGACAGCAAATACTACCCAAGGAACCACAACCAACACTTCGAAATGAGTAAGTTACATTTTTTGGCATTTGATGGCAATTAAACTGGAATTCCGCCGGTCGTGCCTGTATTATCGCCTGTCATGGTCCAGGCCGGATGCGTTGGTACGGAGCCGGTACAGGATCGTATGTTTTTTGTCCGGGACATAAACTACGACCCAAGGAACCATAACATACGCTTCAAAATGATTAAGTTACATTTTTTGGCTTTTATGGAAATTAAATTGGAATTCCGCGAGTCGTGCCTCTATTATCGCCTGCCATGGTCTAGGTCGGGCGCCTTGGTATAGAGCCGGTACTGGATAGCATAATATTCTTCCGGGACATCAAATACGACTCAAGGAACCATAATAAACGCTTCAAAATGATCAAGTTACATTTTTGGCACTTTATGGAAATTAAACTGGAATTCTGCCAGTCGTGCATGTAATATTCCCCGCCATGGTCCAGGCCAGACGACTTGGTACGGAGCCGGTATCGGATCACATGATAATTGTTCGAGACATCAAAAACGACCCAAGGAACCATAACCGACGCTTCGAAATGATCAAGTTACATTTTTTGTCATTTTATGGCAATTAAACTGGAATTCCGCTAGTCGTGCATGTAATATTGCCCGCCATGGTCCAGGCCGGACGCGTTGGTACGGAGCCACTACCGGATAACATGATATTTGTTCGGGATATCAAATACGACCCAAGGAACCATAACCAACGCTTCAAAATGATCAAGTTACATTTTTGGCATTTTATGGAAATTAAACTGGAATTCCACCAGTATTGCATGTAATATTGCCCGCCATGGTCCAGGCTGGACGCCTTGGTACGGAGCCGGTACCAGATTGCATGATATTTGTCCGGCACATCAAATACGACCCAAGGAACCATAACCAACACTTCGAAATGATCAAGTTACATTTTTGTCATTTTATGGCAATTAAACTGGAATTCCGCCACTCGTGCCTGTATTATCGCCTGCCATGGTCCAGGACAGACGCCTTGGTATGGAGCCAGTACTGGATTGCATGACATTTGTCCGGGACATCAAATACGACCTTAGGAACCATAACCAACGCTTCGAAATGATCAAGCTACATTTTTTGGCATTTTATGGAAATTAAACTGGAATTCCGCCAGTCGTGCTTGTATTAACGCCTGCCATGGTCCAGGACGGACGCCTTGGTACGGAGCCGGTACCAGATTGCATGATATTTGTCCGGGACAGCAAACACGACCCAAGGAACCATAACCAAGGCTTCGAAATGATCAACTTACATTGTTTGGCATTTTAGGGAAATTAAATTGGTATTCCGCTATTCGTGCCCGTATTATCGCCTGCCATGGTCCAGGTCGGACGCCTTCATATGGAGACGGTACCGGATCGCATGATATTTGTCCAAGACATAAAATACGACCTTAGGAACCATAACTAACGCTTCGAAATGATCAAGTCATATTTTTTGGCATTTTATGGCAATTAAACTGGAATTCTGCCAACCATGCCTGTATTATCGCCTGCCATGGTCCAGGTCGGACGCATTGGGGAGCCGGTACCGGATCGAATGATATTTGTCCGGGACATCAAATACGACCTAAGGAACCATAACCAATGCTTCAAAATTATCAAATTACATTTTCTGGCATTTTATGGCAATTAAACTGGAATTCCGCCAGTCGTGCATGTATTATCGCTTGCCATGGTCCAAGCTGGACGCCTTGGTACGTAGCCGGTACCGGATCGCATAATATTTGTCCGTGACATCAAATATGACCCAAGGAACCATAGACAATGCTTCGAAATGATCAAGTTATATTTTTTTGAATTTTATGGCAATTAAACTGGAATTCCGCCAGTCGTGCCTATATTATCGCCTGCCATGGTCCAGGCCGGACGCCTTGGTACGAAGCCGGTACCGGATCGCATGATATTTGTCCGGGACAGAAAATACGACTCAAGGAACCATAACCAACACTTCTAAATGATCAAGTTATATTTTTGGGCATTTTATGACAATTAAACTGGAATTTCGCTAGTCGTGCCTGTACTATCCCCATCCACGGTCCAGGCCGGACGCCTTCGTATGGAGAAATTACCGGATCGCATGATAGTTGTCCGGGAAATCAAGTATGACCCAAGAAACCATAACCAATGCTTCGAAATGATCAATTTACATTTTTTGGCATTTTATGGCAATTAAACTGGAATTCCGCCAGTCATGCATGTATTATTGTCTGCCATGGTCCAGGTCGGACGCCTTGGTACGGAGCTAGTACCGGATCGCATGATATTTGTTCGGGACATCAAATACGACCCAAGGAACCATAACCAACATTCGAAATGATCAAGTTACATTTATTGGAATTTTATGGAAATTAAATTGGAACTCCTTGAGTCGTGCCTATATTATCGCCTACCATGGTCCAGGCCAGACGCCTTAGTACGGAGCCGGTACCGGATCGCATTACATTTGTCCGGGACATCAAATACGACCTTAGGAACCATAACCAACATTCGAAATGATCAAGTTAAATTTTTTGGTATTTTATGGCAATAAAACTGGAATTCTGCCAGTTGTTCCTGTATTATCGCCTGCCATGGTCCAGGCCGGACGCGTTGGTACTGAGCCGGTACCCGATCGCATGATATTTCTCCGGGACATCAAACACGACCCAAGGGACCATAACCAACGCTTCGAAATGATCAAGTTACATTTTTTGACATTTTATGGAAATTAAACTGGAATTCCACCAGTCGTGCATGTATTATCGCCTGCCATGGTCCAGGTCGGACGCCTTGGTACAGAGCCTGTACCGAATCGCATGATATTTGTCCGGGACATCAAATATGAGCTTAGGAACCATAACCAACGTTTCGAAATGATCAAGTTAAATTTTTTGGAATTTTATGCCAATTAAACTGGAATTCCGCTAGTCGTGCATATATTATCGTCTGGCATGGTCCAGGCTAGACTCCTTGGTATGGAGCCGGTACCGGATCGCATGATATTTTTCTTGGACATCAAATACGACCCAGGGAACCATAACCAACGCTTCGAAATGATCAAGTTACATTTTGTATCATTTTATGGCAATTAAACTGGAATTCCACCAGTCGTGCCTGTATTATCCCCTGGCATGGTCCAGGTCGGACGCCTTGGTACGAAGCCAGTACCGGATAGCATGGTATTTGTCCGGGACATCAAATACGACCCAAGGAACCATAAAACACGCTTCGAAATGATCAAGTTACATTTTTTGGCAATTTATGGCAATTAAACTGAAATTCCCCTAGACGTGCATGTATTATCGCCTGCCATGGTCCAGGCCGGATAACGTCGTACGGAACCGGTACCGGATCGCATGAATTTTCTCTCGGAAATCAAGTACGACCCAAGGAATCATAACCAACGCTTCAAAATGATCAAGTTACATTTCTTGGCCTTATATGGAAATTAAACTGGAAATCTGCCAGTCGTGCCTGTATTATCGCTTGCAATGGTCTAGGCCATAAGCCTTTGTTCGAAGCCGGTATCGGATCGCATGATATTTCTCCGGGACTGAAAATACGACCCAAGGAAGCATAACCAACGCTTCGAAATGATCAAGTTACATTTTTTGGCATTTTATGACAATTAAACTGGAATTCTGCCAGTCGTGCCGGTATTATCGCCTGCCATGGTCCAGGCCGGACGCCTTCGTACGGAGACGGTTCCGGATTGCATGATATTTTTCCGGACAGCAAATACGACCCAAGGAACCATAACCAAGGCTTTAAAATGATCAAGTTACATTTTTTGGCGTTTTATGGCAATTAAACTAGAATTCCGCCAACCGTACCTGTATTATCGCCTGCCATGGTCCAGGTTGGACGCATTGGTACGGAGCCGGTACCGGATCACATGATATTGTTCCGGGACATCAAATACGACCCAAGGAACCATAAACAATGCTTTTAAATGATCAAGTTACATTTTTGGCATTTTATGGCAATTAAACTGGAATTCCGCTAGTCGTGCATGTATTATCGCCTGCAATGGTCCAGGCCGGACGCCTTGGTACGGAGCTGGTAGCGGATCGCAGGATAGTTTTCCGTGACCGCAAATACGATCCAAGGAACCATAACCAACGCTTCGAAATGATCAAGTTACATTTTTCAGCATTTTATGGATATTAAAATGGAATTCCGCCGGTCGTTCTTGTATTATCGCCTACCATGGTCAAGGTCGCACGCCTTGGTACGGAGCCGGTACCGGAACGCATGATATTTCTCCGGGACATCAAATATGACCTTAGGAACCATAACCAACACTTCTAAATAATCAAGTTACATTTTTTGGCATTTTATGACAATGAAACTGGAATTCCGCCAGTCGTGCCTGTCATAACGCCTGCCATGGTCGAGGCCGGATGCCTTGGTACGGAGCCGGTACCGGATAGAATGATATTTATCCGGGACATAAAATATGACCCAAAGAACCATAACCAACGCTTCGAAATGATCAAGTTACATTTTTTTGCATTTTATGGATATTAAACTGGAATTCCGCCGGTCATTCTTGTATTATCGCCTGCCATGGTCAAGGTCGGACGCCTTGGTACGGAGCCGGTACCGGATCGCATGATATTTGTCTGGGAAAGAAAATACGACCCAAAGAACCATAACCAGTTCTTTGAAATTATCAAGTTACATTTTTTGGCATTTTATGGCAATTAAACTGGAATTTCGCTAGTCGTGGCTGTATTATCGCCTGCCATGGTCCATGCCCGACTCCTTGGTACAGAGCCGGTACCGGATCACATTATAATTCTACGGGACATCAAATACGACCCAAGGAACAACAACCAACGCTTCAAAATGATCAAGTTACATTTTTTGGCATTTTATGGCAATTAAACTAGAATTCCGCCAATCATGCCTATATTATCACCTTCCATGGTCAAGACCGGACGCCTTGGTACGAAGCCGATACTTGATCGCATGATATTTTTTCCGGGACATCAAATACGACCCAAGGAACCATAACCAATGCTTCAAAATGATCAAGTTACATTTTTTGGCATTTTATAGTAATTAAACCGATATTCCGCTAGTTGTGCTTGTATTATCGCCTGCTATGGTCCAGGCTGGACGTCTTGGTACGAAGCCGGTATCGGATCGCATGACATTTGTCCGAGATATCAAATACGTCCTAAGGAACCATAACCCGTGCTTCGAAATGATCAAGTTACATTTTTTGACATTTTATGCCAATTAATCTGGAATTTCGCTAGTCGTGCCTGTATTATCGGCTGCCATGGTCCAGGCCAGACGCCTCATTATGGAGCCGGTACCGAATCGCATGATATTTATCCAGGACATCAAATACGACCTTAGGAACCATAACCAACACTTCGAGTGATCAACTTACATTTTTTGGCAATGAAACTGGAATTTTACCAGTCGTGCCTGTATTATCGCCTGCCATGGTCTAGGTCGGACGCCTTGGTACTAAGCCGGTACCGGATGGCATGATATTTGTCTGGGACATCAAATACAACCCAAGGAACCATAACCAATGCTTCGAAATGATCAAGTTTCATTTTTTGGCATTTTATGGCAATTAAACTGGAATTCCGCCAGTCGTGCCTGTATTATCGCCTGCCATGGTCCATGCCGGACGCCTTGGTATGGAGCCGGTACTAGAATGAATGATATTTCTCTGAAACATCAAATATGACCTTAGGAACCGTAACCAACGCTTCGAAATGATCAAGTTACATTTTTTGGAATTTTATGACAATGAAACTGGAATTCCGCCAGTCTTGCCTTTATTAACGCCTGCCATGGTCCAGGCCGGATGCCTTGGTACGGAGCCGGTATCGGATAGAATGATATTTATCCGAGACATCAAATATGACCCAAGGAACCATAACCAATGGTTCGAAATAATCAAGTTACATTTTTTGGCATTTTATGGATATTAATTTGGAATTCCGCCGGTCGTGCTTGTATTAACGCCTGCCATGGTCCAGGTCCGACGCCTTGGTACGGAGCCGGTTCTTGATCGCATGATATTTGTCCGAGAAAGCAAATACAACCCAAGGAACCATAACCCACCCTTCGAAAAGATCAAATTACATTTTTCGGCATTTTATGGTAATTAAACTGGAATTCTGCCAGTCGTGCCTGTATTATTGCCTACCATGGTTCAGGTCAGATGCCTTGGTACGGAGCCGGTACCAGATCTCATGATACTTTTTCTGGGACATAAAATACGACCCAAGGAACCATAACCAACGCTTCGAAATGATCAAGTTACAGTTTTTGGTATTTTATAGTAATTAAACAAAAATTCCGCCAGTCGTGCCTGTATTATCGCCTGCCATGGTCCAGGATGGACGTCTTGGTATGTAGCCGATACCGGATTGCCTGATATTTGTCCGAGAAATCAAATACGACCCATGGAACCATAACCAGTGCTTCGAAATGATCAAGTAACATTTTTTTTGCATTTTATGGCAATTAAACTAGAATTCCGCCAGTCGTTCTTGTATTATCGCCTGCCATGGTCCATGCCGGACTCCTTGGTACGGAGCCGGTACCGGATCACATGATATTTGTGCGGGACATCAAATACGACCGAAGGAACAACTACCAATGCTTCGAAATGATGAAGTTATATTTTTTGGCATTTTATGGCAATTAAACTGGAATTCCGCTAGTCGTGCCTTTATTATTGCCTTCCATGGTCCAGGCCAGACGCCTTGGTACGGAGCCGGTACCGGATCGCATGATATTTGTTCGGGACATTAAATACGAACAGAGGAACCATAACACACGCTTCGGAATGATGAAGTTACATTTTTTGGGAATTTATGGCAATTAAACTGGAATTCCCCCAATCGTGCCTATATTATCGCCTGACATGGTCTAGGCCGGATGCCTTGGTACAGAGCCGGTACCGGATAGTATGATATTTGTTCGGGACATCAAATACGACCCAAGGAACCATAACCAACGCTTCGAAATGATCAAGTTACGTTTTTTGGCATTTTATGGAAATTAAACTTTAATTCCGCCAGTCGTGCATGTATTATCGCCTGCCATGGTCGAGGTTGGACGTCTTGGTACCGAGCCGGTACCGGATCACATGATATTTTTCCGAGACATCAAATACGACCCNTTTTACGGGACATCAAATACGACCCGAGGAACCACAAAAAACTCTTCGAAATGATCAAGTTAAATTTTTTGGCATTTTATGGCAATTAAACTGGAATTCCGCTAGTCGTGCCTGTATTATCACCTACCATGGTCCAAATCGGACGCCTTGGTACGGAGCGAGTACCAGATCACATGATATTTGTTCGGGACATCAAATACAACCCAAGGAACCACAACCAACGCTTCAAAATGATCAAGTTACATTTGTATGTATTTTGTGGCAATTAAACTGGAATTTCGCCAGTCATGCCTGTATATTGCCTGCCATGGTTCAGGCTGGAAACCTTGGTACGGAGCTAGTACCGGATCGCATGATATTTTTCTGGGACACCAAATACGAGCCAAGGAACCATAACCAACGCTTCGAAATGATCAAGTTACATTTTCTGGTATTTTATGGCAATTAAAATGGAATTCCGCCAGTCGTGCATGTATTATAGCTTGCCATGGTCCATGCAAGACGCCTTGGTACGAAGCCGGTACCAGAACGCATGATATTTCTCTGGGACATCAAATACGACCTTAGCAACCATAACTAATGCTTCGAAATGATCAAGTTACATTTTTTGGCATTTTATGACAATGAAACTTGAATTCCGCCAGTCGTGCATGTATTAACGCCTGCCATGGTGCAGGCTGAATGCCTTGGTACGGAGCCGGTACAGGACAGAGTAATATTTATCTGGGACATCAAATACGACCCAAGGAACCATAACAAATGCTTCAAAATGATCAAGTTACATTTTTTGGAATTTTATGGATATTAAAATGGAATTCCGCTTGCCATGGTCCAGGTCGGACGCCTTGGTACGGAGCCGGTACCGGATCGCATGATATTTTTCCGGGACATGAAATACGACCCTAGTAACCATAACCAACTCTTCGAAATTATCAAGTTACATTTTTTGGCATTTTATAGTAATTAAACCGAAATTCCGCCAGTCGTACCTATATTATAGCCTGCCATGGTCCAGGTTGGAAGTCTTGGTACGGAGCCGGTACGAGATCGCATGATATTTGTCCGAGACATCAAATACGACCCAAGGAACCATAACCAGTGCTTCGAAATGATGAAGTTACATTTTTTGGCATTTTATGGCAATTAAAATGGAATGCCGCCAGTCGTGCCTGTACTATCGCCTGCCATGGTCCATGCCGGACGCCTTGGTACGAAGCTGGTACCGGAACGCATGATATTTCTCTGGGACATCAATACAACCTTAGGAACCATAACCAACGCTCTAAATGATCAAGTTACATTTTTTGGCATTTTATGACAATGAAACTAGAATTCCGCCAGTCGTGCCTGTATTAACGCCTGCCATGGTCCAGGCCGGACGCCTTGGTACGGAGCCGGTAATGGATGGAATGATATTTATCCGGGACATCAAATACGACCCATGGAACCATAACCAACACTTCGAAATGATCAAGTTATATTTTTTCGCATTTTATGGATATTAAACTGGAATTCCGCCGGTCGTGCTTGTATTATCGCCTGCCATGGTCCAGGTCTAACGCCTTGTACGGAGCCGGTACCGGATCACATTATATATGTACGGGACATCAAATACGACCCATGGAACCATAACCAACACTTCGAAATGATCAAGTTATATTTTTTCGCATTTTATGGATATTAAACTGGAATTCCGCCGGTCGTGCTTGTATTATCGCCTGCCATGGTCCAGGTCTAACGCCTTGTACGGAGCCGGTACCGGATCACATTATATATGTACGGGACATCAAATACGACCCATGGAACCATAACCAACACTTCGAAATGATCAAGTTATATTTTTTCGCATTTTATGGATATTAAACTGGAATTCCGCCGGTCGTGCTTGTATTATCGCCTGCCATGGTCCAGGTCTAACGCCTTGTACGGAGCCGGTACCGGATCACATTATATATGTACGGGACATCAAATACGACCCAAGGAACAACAACCAATGCTTCAAAATGATCAAGTTACATTTTTTGGCATTTTATTCCAATTAAACTGGAATTCCGCCAGTCGTGCCTATATTATCGCCTGCCATGGTCCAGACCAGACGCCTTGGTACGAACACAATACCGGATCACATGATATTTTTTCGGGACATCAAATACGACCCAAGGAACCATAACCAACACTTCGAAATGATCAAGTTACATTTTTTGGCATTTTATAGTAATTAAACCGAAATTGCGCCAGTCGTGCCTGTGTTATCACCTGCCATGGTCCAGGCTGGACGTCTTGGTACGGAGCCGGTATCGGATCGCATGATATTTGTCCGAGACATCAAATACGACCTAAGGAACCATCACCTGTGCTTCAAAATGATCAAGTTACATTCTTTGGAATTTTATGGCAATTAAACTGGAATTCCGCCAGTCGTGCTTGTATTATCGCCTGCCATGGTCCAGGCCGGACGCCTCGGTATGGAGCTGGTACGAACCGCATGATATTTGTCTGGGACGTCAAATACGACCTTAGGAACCATAACCAATGCTTCGAAATGATCAAGTTACATTTTTTGGCAATGAAACTGGAATTTCGCCAGTCGTGCCTGTATAATCGCCTGCCATGGTCAAGGTCGGACGCCTTGGTACGAAGCCGGTACCGGATAGCATGATATTTGTCTGGGAAATCAAATACGACCCAAGGAACCATAACCAACGCTTCGAAATGATCAAGTTACATTTTTTGGCATTTTATGGAAAGTAAATTGGAATTCCGCCCGTTATGCCGGTATTATCGCCTGCCATGGTCCAGGCCGGACGCCTTGGTACGGAGCCGGTATTGGATCGCATGATATTTGTCCCGGACAGAAAATACGACCCAAGAAACCATAATCAAGGCTTCAAAATGATTAAATTATATTTTTTGGCATTTTATGGCAATTAATTTGGAATTCCACCAGACATGCCTGTATTATCGCCTGCCATGGTCCATGCCGGACGCTTTGGTACGGAGCCGGTACCGGAACGCATGATATTTCTCCGGGACATCAAATACTACCTTAGGAACCATAACCAACGCTTCGAAATGATCAAGTTACATTTTTTGCATTTTATGACTATGAAACTGGAATTCCGCCAGTCGTGCCTGTATTAACGCCTGCCATGGTCCAGGCCGGACCCCTTGGTACGGAGCCGGTACCGGATAGAATTATATTTATCCGGGACATCAAATACGACCCAAGGAACCATAACCAATGCTTCGAAATTATCAAGTTACATTTTTCTGCATTTTATGGATATTAAACTGTAATTTCGCCGGTCTTGTTCTTGTATTATTGCCTGCCATGGTCCAGGTCAGACGCCTTGATACGGAGCCGGTTCCAGACCGCATGATATTTTTCCGGGAAAGCAAATACGACCCAAGGAACCATAACCAACCCTTCGAAATGATCAAATTATATTTTTTGGCATTTTATGATAATTAAACAGGAATTCCGCCAGTTGTACCTGTATTATTGTCTACCATGGTTCAGGCCAGACGCCTTGGTACGGAGCTGGTACCAGATCTTATGATATTTGTCCGGGACATCAAATACGACCCAAGGAACCATAACCAACGCTTCGAAATGATCACATTACCTTTTTTTGCATTTTATGGTAATTTAACTGGAATTCATCCAGTCGTGCCTGTATTATCGCCTGCCATGGTCCTGGCCGGATTCATTGGTACGGAGCCGGTACCGGATCGTAGGATATTTGTCCGGGACATCAAATACGTCCCAAGGAACCATAACTAATGCTTCAAAATGATAAAGTTACATTTTTGGCATTTTATGGCAATTAAACTGGAATTCCGCCAGTCGTGCCTGTATTATCGCCTGTTATGGTCCAGGTCGGCCGCCTTGGAACGGAGACAGTACCGGATTGCATAATATTTTTTTGGGACATCAAATACTACCCAAGGAACCATAACCAATGCTTAGAAATGATCAAATTACATTTTTTGTTATTTTCTGGCAATTAAATTGGAATTCCACCAGTGGTGCCTATATTATCGCCCCCCATGCTCCAGGCCGGACGCCTTGGTACGTAGTCGGTATCGGATCGCATGATATTTTTCCGGGACATCAAACACGACCCAAATAACCATAATAAACGCTTCGAATGATCAAATTGCATTTTATCA
Organism: Nicotiana knightiana; assembly: GCA_005239525.1. Classification (NCBI taxonomy): domain Eukaryota; kingdom Viridiplantae; phylum Streptophyta; class Magnoliopsida; order Solanales; family Solanaceae; genus Nicotiana; species Nicotiana knightiana. Next base: position 14,055 of record ML393830.1, read on the forward strand.
CATTTTATGGCAGTTAAACTGGAATTTCGCCAGTCGTGCTTGTATTATCGCTTGCCATGGTCCAGGCCGGACGCCTTGGTACAGAGACGGTACCGGATTGCATGATATTTGTGCGGGACATCAAATAAGACCCAAGGAACCATAACCAACACTACAAAATGATCAATTTACATTTTTTTGAAATTTTATCGCAATTAAACTGGAATTCAGCCAGTCGTGCCTCTTTTATCGCCTGCCATGGTCCAGGCCGGACGCCTTGATACGTAGCCGGTACCGGATCGCATGATATTTGTCCGGGACATAAAATACGACACAAGGAACCATAACTAACTCTTCGAAATGATAAAGTTACATTTTTTGGAATTTTATGGCAATTAAATTGGAATTCTGTCAGTCATGCATTTATTATCGCCTCCCATGGTCCAGGCCGGACACCTTGGTACGGAGCCGGTACCGGATCGCATGATATTTTTCCCGGACAGCAAATACGACCCAAGGAACCATGACCAAGGCTTCAAAATGATCAAGTTACATTTTTTCGCATTTTATGGTAATTAAATTGGAATTCCGCGAGGCGTGCATGTATTATCGCTTGCCATGGTCCAGGCCGGATACCTTGGTACGGAGCCGGTACCGGATCGCATAATATTTGTCCGAGACATCAAATAAGACCCAAGGAACCATCACAAGTGCTTCGAAATGATTAAGTTACATTTTTTGTCATTTTATGGCAATAAAACTGGAATTCCGCCAATCGTGCCTGTATTATCGCCTGCCATGGTCCAGGCCGGACTCCTTGGTACAAAGCCAATACCGGATCACATGATATTTGTACGGGACATCAAATAAGACCCAAGGAATAAAAACCAACACTTCGAAATGATCAAGATACATTTTTTGGCATTTTATGGAAATTAAATTGGAATTACGCCGGTCATGCCTGTATTATCGCCTGCCATGGTCTAGGCCGGACACCTTGGTACGGAGCCGGTACCGGATCGCATGATATTTGTCCCGGACAGCAAATACGACCCAAGGAACCATAACCAAGTCTTCGAAATGATCAAGTTACATTTTTTGGCATTTTATGGCAATTAAATTGGAATTCCGCCAGTCATGCCTGTATTATCGCCTGCCATGGTCCAGGCCGGAGAACTTGGTATGGAGCCGGTACCGGATCGCATGATATTTGTCCCGGACAGTAAATACGACCCAAGGAGCCATGACCAAGGCTTCGAAATGATCAAGTTACATTTTTTGGCATTTTATGGCAATTAAATTGGAATTCTGCCAGCTGTGCCTATATTATCGCCTGCCATGGTCCAGGCCGGATACCTTGGTACGGAGCCGGTACTGGATCACATGATATTTGTACGATACATCAAATACGACCCAAGGAACCATTACCCGTGCTTTGAAATGATTAAGTTACATTTTTTGTCATTTCATGGCAATTAAACTGGATTTCCGCCAGTCGTGCCTGTATTATCGCCTGCCATGGTCTAGGCCGGACTACTTAGTACAAAGCTGGTAACGGATCACATGATATTTGTACGGGACATAATATAGGAACCAACGAACAAAAACTAATGCTTCGAAATGATCAAGTTACATTTTTTGGCATTTTAGGGAAATTAAATTGGAATTCCGCCAGTCCTGCCTGTATTATCGCCTGCCATGGTCCAAGTCGGACACCTTGGTACGGAGCCGATACCGGATCGCATGATATTTGTCCTGACAGCAAATACGACACAAGGAACCATAACTAAGGCTTCGAAATGATCAAATTACATTTTTTGGCATTTTATGGCAATTAAATTGGAATTCTGCCAATCGTGCCTGTATTTTCGCCTGCCATGGTCCAGGCCGGATACCTTTGTACGGAGCCGCTACCGGATCGCATGATATTTGTCCGGGACATCACATACGACCTTAGGAACCATAACCAAGGCTTCGAAATGATCAAGTTACATTTTTCGGCATTTTATGACAATGAAGCTGGAATTTCCCTAGTAGTGCCTGTATTATCGACTACCATAGTCCAGGCCGGACGCCTTGGTATGGAGCCGGTACCAGATAGCATGATATTTTTCCGGGACATAAAATACGACCCAAGGAAACATAACCAACACTTCAAAATGAACAAGTTACATTTTTTGGCATTTTATGGCAATTAAACTGGAATTCCGCGAGTCGTGCTTGTATTATTGCCTACCATGGTTCGGGCCAGACGCCTTGGTACGGAGCCGGTACCGGATCTCATGATATTTTTCCGGCACATCAAATACGACCCAAGGAACCATAATTAATGCTTCAAAATGATCAAGTTTTATTTTTTGGCATTTTATAGTAATTAAACTGAAACTCTACCAGTCGTGCCTGTATTATCACCTGCCATGGTCCATGCTGGACGTCTTGGTATGGAGCCGGTACTGGATCGCATGATATTTGTCCGAGACATCAAATACGACCCAATGAACCATAACCAGTGCTTCGAAATAATCAAGTTAAATTTTTTTGCATTTTATGGCAATTAAACTGGAATTTCGCCAGTCGTGCCTGTATTATCGCTTGTATTATCGCCTGCCATGGTCCAGGCCGGACTCCTTGGTCTGGAGCCGGTATCGGATCACATGATGTTTGTACGGGACATCAAATACAACCCAAGGAACAACAACCAATGCTTTGAAAATATCAAGTTACATTTTTTGGCATTTTATGGTAATTAAACTGGAATTCTGCCAGTCGTGCCTGTATTATCGCCTGCCATGGTCCAGGCCGGACGCCTTGGTAGAGAGCCGGTACTGGATCACATGATATTTTTCCGAGATATCAAATACGATATAGGGAAATGTAACTAGTGCTTCGAAATAATAAAGTTACATGTTTTTGAATTTTATGGCAATTGAACTAGAATTCCGCTAGTCGTGCATGTATTATCGCCTGCCATGGTCCAGGCCGGACTCCTTGGTATAGAGCCGGTACCGGATCACATGATATTTTTATGGGACGTCAAATAGGACCCAAGGAACAACAACCAATGCTTCTAAATGATCAAGTTATTTTTTTTGGTATTTTATGGAAATTAAATTGGAATTCTGCCAGTCATGCCTGTGGTATCACCTGCCATGGTCCAAGCCGGACACCTTGGTACGGAGTCACTACCGGATCGCATGACATTTGTCCCGGACAGCAAATACGACCTAAGGAACCATAACCAAGGCTTCAAAATGATCAAGTTACATTTTTTAGCATTTTATAGTAATTAAACCGAAATTGCGCCAGTCGTGCCTGTGTTATCGCCTACCATGGTCCAGGCTGGACGTCTTGGTACGGAGCCGGTATCGGATCACATGATATTTGTCCAGGACATCAAATACGACCTTAGGAACCATAACCAACGCTTCAAAATGATCAAGTTATATTTTTTGGCATTTTATGACAATGAAACTGGAATTCCGCTAGTCTTGCCTGTATTATCGCTTGCCATGGTCCAGATCGGACGCCTTGGTATGGAGCCGGTACAAGATCGCATGTTATTTGTCCGGGACATCAAATACGACCTTAGGAACCATAACCAACACTTTAAAATGATCAAGTTATATTTTTTGGCATTTTATAACAATGAAACTGGAATTCCGCTAGTCGTGCCTGTAATATCGCTTGCCATGGTCCAGGTCGGACGCCTTGGTATGGAGCCGGTACCGGATCGCATGATATTTGTCCGGGACATCAAATACGACCTTAGGAACCATAACCAACGCTTCGAAATGCTCAAGTTACATTTTTCGGCATTTTATGACAATGAAACTGGAATTTCGCTACTCGTGCCTGTTTATCGCCTGCCATAGTCCAGGCCGGACGCCTTGGCACGGAGTCTGTACCTGATAGCATGATACTTGTCCGGGACATCAAATACGACCCAAGGAACCATAACCAATGCTTCGAATTAATCAAGTTACATTTTTTGGCATTTGATGGACATTAAACTGGAATTCCGCCAATCAGGCATGTATTATCGCCTGCCATGGTCCAGGCCGGACGCCTTGGTACTGAGCCGGTAATCGATCGCATGATTTTTATCCGGGACATTAAATACGACCCAAGGAACCATAACCAACGCTTCGAAATGATCAAGTTACATTTTTTAGCATTTTGTGGCAATTAAACTGGAATTCTGCCAGTCGTGCCTGTATTATCACCTGCCATGGTCCAGGCCGGACGGCTTGGTACGGTGCCGGTACTGGATCACATGATATTTGTACGGGAGATCAAATACGACCCAAGTAACAACAACCAACGCTTCAAAATGATCAAGTTACATTTTTCTACATTTTATGGCAATTAAACTGGAATTTCGCCAGTCGTGCTTATATTATCGCGTGCCATCGTCCAGATCGGATGCCTTGAAACGGAGCCGTTACCGGGTCGCATGATATTTTTCGGGGACATCAAGTACGACCCAAGGAACCATAACCAACGCTTCGAAATGATCAAGTTACATTTTTTGGCATTCTATGGCTATTAAAATGGAATTCCGCCAGTCGTTCCTGTATTGTCGCCTGCCATAGTCCAGTTCGGACGCCTTGGTACAGAGCCGGTTCTGAATCACATGATATTTTTCCGGGATAGCAAATACGACCCAAGGAACCATAACAACCACTTCGAAATAATCAAGTCACATTTTTTGTAATTTTATGGAAATTAAATTGGAATTCCTCCAGTCGTGCCTGTATTATCGCCTGCCATAGTCCAGGCCAGACGCCTTGGTACGGAGCCGGTACCAGATAGCATGATATTTTTCCAAGACATCAAATACGACCCAAGGAACCATAACCAATGCTTCGAAATGATTAAGTTACATTTTTTGGCATTTTATGGCAATTAAACTGGAATTTCGCCAGTCGTGCCTGTATTATCGCTTGCCATGGTCTAGGCCAGACGCCTTTGTAATGAGCCGGTACCCGATCGTATGATATTTCTCCAGGACATCAAACACGACCCAAGGAACCATAACCAACGCTTCGAAATGATCAAGTTACATTTTTTAGCATTTTGTGGCAATTAAACTGGAATTCTGCCGGTCGTGCTAGTATTACCGCCTGCCATGGTCCAGGCCGGACGGCTTGGTACGGTGCCGGTACCGGATCGTATGATATTTGTCCGGGACAGCAAATACGACCCAATGAACCATAACGAATGCTTCGAAATGATCAAGTTACATTTTTTGGCATTCTATGGATATTAAACTGGAATTCCGCCAGTCGTGCCTATATTATTGTCTACCATGGTTCAGGCCGGACGCCTTGGTACGAAGCCGGTACCAGATCACATTTTATTTCTCTGGGACATCAAATAAGACCCAAGGAACCATAACCAACACTTCAAAATGATCAAGTTACAATTTTTGTCATTTTATGGCAATTAAACTGGAATTTCGCTAGTGGTGCCTATATTATCGCCTGCAATGGTCCAGGCCACACGCCTTGGTACGGAGCCGGTACTGGATCGCATGATATTTTTTTGGGACATCAAATACAACCCAAGTAACCATAACCAGCGCTTCGAAATGATCAAGTTACATTTTTTGGCAATTTTTTGGAAATTAAACTAGAATTCCGCTAGTCGTGCCTGTATTATCGCCTGCCATGGTCTAGGCCGGACGCATTGGTATGGAGCCGGTACTGGATTGCATGATATTTGTACAGGACATCAAATACGACCCAAGGAACCATAACATATGCTTTGAAATGATCAAGTTAATTTTGTGGAATTTGTTGAGATTAAAATGGAATTCCGCCAATCGTGCATGTATTATTGCCTGCCATGGTCCAGGTCGGACGCCTTGGTACGGAGCCGGTAGCGAACTGCATGATGTTTTTCCTGAACAGCAAATACGACCCAAGGAACCATAACTAACACTTCGAAATGATCAAGTTACATTTTTTGGAATTTTATGGTAATTAAATTGGAATTCCTTGAGTCGTGCCTGTATTATCGCCTACCATGGTCCAGCCCAGACGCCTTGGTAAAGAGCCGGTACCGGATCATATGATATTTGTTCGGGACATCAAATACGACCTTAGGAACCATAACCAACGCTTCGAAATCATCACGTTACATTTCTTGGTATTTTATGGCAATAAAACTGGAATTCCGCCAGTCGTGCCTGTATTACCGCCTGCCATGGTCCAGGCCGGACGCCTTGGTACTGAGCCAGTACCCGATCACACGATATTTCTTCGGGACATCAAATACGACCCAAGGAACCATAACCAACGCTTCGAAATGATCAAGTTATATTTTTTTGAATTTTATGGCAAATTAAACTGGAATTCCGCCAGTCGTGCCTATATTATCACCTGCCATGGTCCAGACCGGACGCCTTGGTACGAAGCCGGTACCGGATCGCATGATATTTTTCCGGGACAGAAAATACGACCCAAGGAACCATAACCAACGCTTCGAAATGATCAAGTTACATTTTTTGTCATTTTATGGCAATTAAACTGTAATTCCACCAATCGTGTCTGTATTATCGCCTGCCATGGTCTAGGCCAGACGCATTTGGGAGCCGGTACCGGATCGCATGATATTTTTCCGGGACATCAAATATGACCAAAGGAAGCATAACCAACACATCTAAATGATCAAGTTACATTTTCTGGCATTTTATGGCAATTAAACTGGAATTCCGCCAGTCGTGCCTATATTATCGCCTGCCATGGTCCAGACCGGACGCCTTGGTACGAAGCCGGTACCGGATCGCATGATATTTTTCCGGGACTGAAAATACGACCCAAGGTACCATAACCAACACTTCGAAATGATCAAGTTACATTTTTTGGCTTTTTATGACAATTAAACTGGAATTTCGCCAGTCGTGCCTGTATTATCGCCATCCATGGTCCAGGCCGGACGCCTTGGTACTGAGCCGGTACCGGATCGCATGATATTTTTCCGGGACTGAAAATACGACCCAAGGTACCATAACCAACACTTCGAAATGATCAAGTTACATTTTTTGGCTTTTTATGACAATTAAACTGGAATTTCGCCAGTCGTGCCTGTATTATCGCCATCCATGGTCCAGGCCGGACGCCTTGGTATGGAGCATGCACCGGATCGCATGATATTTGTCCGGGAAATCAAATATTACCCAAGGAACCATAACCAATGCTTCAAAATGATCAATTTACATTTTTTGGCAATTAAATTGGAATTCCGCCAGTCGTGCCTGTATTATGTCCTGCCATGGTCCAGGCGGGACGCCTTGGTACGGAGCAAGTATCGGATCACATGATATTTGTCCTGGAAATTAAATATGACCCAAGGAACCATAACCAATGCTTCGAAATGATCAATTTACATTTTTTGGCATTTTATGGCAATGAAATTGGAATTCCGCCAGTCGTGCATGTATTATGTCCTACCATGGTCCAGACTGGACGCCTTGATACAGAGCCAGTATCGGATCACATGATATTTGTCCAGGACATCAAATAAAACCCAAGGAACCACAACCAACGCTTTTAAATGATCAAGTTGCATTTTTTGGCATTTTATGGCAATTAAACTAGAATTACGCCAGTCGTGCCTGTATTATCCCCTGCCATGGTCCAGGCTGGACGCCTTGGTACGGATCCGGTACCAGATAACATGATATTTTTTTGGGACATCAAATACGACCCAAGGAACCATAAACACGCTTCGAAATGATCAAGTTACATTTTT
>ML393833.1:0-21147 GCA_005239525.1 Nicotiana knightiana
GCGCATAAAATGTAAGGTATATCACATGTTAAACTATGCAATTTAGTCTCGCATCAGTGTTGATGAACCTGCCTTGGTTCTGTGTGCTTTGGCTGTGTATGAACCTGTTTTGGGTGCTATGTCTGGACTGTTGCTTGTTGCTCTATTCTCTTTTCAAAAACCTTTTTACTACATAACTCTGTAGTTCTTTACAAAATCTTTCAAACAAGTATTTTTTCAAACTGTCTTCCTACTCAATCTTTTCAAAACTATGTCAAGCATTCTCACTCTACTCTTAGATAGTAAGTTCTGCCCCTCTAATGTGTGACTTCTTAGGGATCCCTATGAGATCCCTCTGAACTCTGATGCATTAGAGATGGCCCTTCCACAGTGCACTTACTTAATTATGGTTATGAAATCTGGGTGTGAGCACTGCCCGAGATCCCTTGAGGTCCTTAGGGAACTCTGACACACCCGAATATGAGAAAGGCTATGAAACATTTGGGCACTTGAGCTTCTGGAAGTCTGGGCCAGTTTTCAGGCTCTCTATAGTTAACTTCTTCTTTTCCTTTATCTATTTACATAATTTATTCAGTTGGTCTGTAATATTTATTTGTAAATGAATATTGGGGATGGCTAGTGAAATGGGAGGGGATAGCTATATAATTTTATCAATGCCACTAGGTAGAAATCATGCCTTAAGATTTACATTTCCTATATCTGCATTAGAATCCATGCTTAGGATCGACATGCCAAACATGCATTAGATATCACGTCTTTAAGGCTTTTTCATGTTTACTGCTTTAACATACAACATACATCAATTTATGCTTGTGCCTACCACTTAGAAATTATGCTCCTTAGGCGATAAAATTAATGCTCCTGTGCATTCATGAATCATGCTTAACAACTCTGTGCATTTTAGAAATCATGCTTTAGGAATCCTGTGCATCCTGAAATTATATCCTAGCCACCTTGCATTCACGTGTGCATACTAGATACCATGCTCTAGGATTTTATTTACATTTATCTAACTACGCCTAGTTTAAACTGCTGATTCATGAAAAGGTATAAAATAACCTCGCATATGATTATCATGTCTGTTCTTAATAGAAATTGGTAACTATCTCTGCATTCTCAGATTTACATCACTTAGAACAACATGATTTAGGTAAAACAACCTCTGAGCTTTTTAATAATTCTTGTAGTCACTATGCACAACCCCACACCTAAGCAAGCCTTAGTTAATCAGTCTCTTAAAAATGAATACTATTTTGATTGCGTTTGTTGCCTAAGGGCTAACAGTTTTTTTTAAAACCAGTAGGCAAGATGATTAGGTCCTTGCTATTGAGTTTATAAACAAGCTGCATACTTCTGTGCATTGATATCCACTTAGATATTCTGTCTTAGGATTCTGTCTAATAAAACTACCTCTTGTTTTGTGTTTGAGACGTGTTGTTTATGTGCAATATCCGTGGAGGTAAATCTTAGCTTTTAAAACTGCTTTTCCCGCATTTATTTGTAAAGTCCTACTTATTCTTGCCCGTCGCCTATAATTTTATCCTTTTAACCTTAGGGAGTTTTGTCTAGAACCTCCTATATTTAGAGGTCCTAAATTCCTCTAGGGCCATTAAGAAGGGTTGGGTAACAACACGCATAGAGGTCGTTAAATAAACTCGCTTAATAACCGTTAATGGGTGGGAAAGGGTAGACATGGATATGATATCCGGTGCGCTAATGCCACGAGTAGCCCCTCTTCTGATGAGTGATTACCGGGCATTGTACTGATGTGATCCTATAGGATAAACAACCTAGGAACCCCTTATACCTTACACATGTGTGCTTAGATTGTAAAACCTCCAGAACTTTGTATATGTGCTTAGACTTTAAATCTTTTAAACTTAAGCACATATGTGTGCTTGGACTGCAAATCTTCTCAAAACCTTCATCTACTTACCTATGTGTTTATTGCTTCTATGCTATCTGTTCACAAAGTTTGTTTGGGCCGGGAACCACAGTCTTGGACTTCGAGGGGTGCCTAACACCTTCCCCTTGAAGTAATTTCAAGCCCTTACCCTATATCTTGTTATCTAATATGTGTTTGTAAATAACTTTTAGTAGGTGCCCTAACACACCTTAACTCGTTAGGTGGCGACTCTCCAATTCCTTACCCGTTTCCCAAAAGGAAACGAGTTGTCCCAATGATGTCGAATACCCTTACCGATCCGAAAGGGGAGGAAAAAGGGGGTGCGACACTCACTACCCAACTGACTCCACGGTAGGAGTATAAACACTAACATCCGTCATGAAAGCTAGATAAGAATTACACCCTTTCTCAACCAAATGCTGAGCCTTCAGAAATGAGATAACCCTGCTAGGAACATAGTCTAAAGCACCTCTCAACTATATCCATGGTAATCCTGGCATAGCCAGCATCACAGTCTTGGTGTGATAATCAAGAATAGCATGATAGGGCGACAACCTGTCCATGTCCAAAATAATATTAAAATCTACTATACTAAGCAATAATAGATTGGCTCTGGTATCAAAACCACTAAGAACAACTAAACACGACTGATACACACGATTAACAACAATAGAATCTCACACAAGTATGGACACGTAGACAGGAGAACTCAAAGAATCACGGGACGTACCCAAATATGGAGCAAAATAAGACGACACATATGAATAAATGGAGCATGGATCAAATAATATTGATGCGTCTCTATGAGAGACTGGAACAATACCTATGATGAATGAGTCAGATGCAACTACCTTCGTCCTAGCAGGAAGAGCATAATATATGGCCTGGCTTCCCCTTCTATGGCGACCTCTACCAGCTCGACCTCCACCTCTAGCTAGTTGTGCAAGTGGAGTGGAAACTGGTGCGGCGACCATGGACTGAGAAGCCTGAAGACCCAGTGGAATACCCGAAGCGTGAGTAGTCAGTGGAGGTACACCCCTCCTGAGTCTGGGGCAATCCTTCACCATATGACGAATGTCACCACACTTAAAACAAGCTCTCAGAGGATATGGCTGATGTGGTTGGCTCGGACCTGATCGGCTGGACTGACCGTTGAAGGCACCCCATGCAGAAGGTACACTAGACAATGGTGGTGCATAATAGGGAGCATGAGACCTAGGAGTGGACGGAATACCGCTGGAGGCTGGAAGTGCTGAATGAACAAGGCGACTCACATAGCCCCTACCGCCAAGATGAGCTGCAACGGGGGAACGGGTACCACTATATGTGCCAGAATCTCGAGGCCTATTAGCCTCTCCTCTCTATCCTGAGTCAACATACCCTCCAATATCCTAGTGATCCCTGCTACCTGCTGGTATATGATGCCTATCTTCAACTATCAGGTCATGCTAAATCTGATACTGGGGTTGACCCCCTCGATAAATCAACGGACTCTCTCTCTAACAATAGCAACCAAGGCGGGTGCATGCCAAGCCAAATCACTGAACCGGACCACATAATCTGACACAGTCATAGAACCCTGGCGTAACTGCTCAAACTCTGCGGGCCATGCATCTCTGAGACTCTGGGGAACAAACTCCCTCAAGAACATTTTCGAGAACTAAGTCCAAGTGCGTGACGCTGCCTCGGTCAGACTACCAACTCATATGCTCGCCGCCACTGATAAGTCACTCCCTTAAGCTTGAACGTAGTGAAAGCAACCCCACTAGACTCCATAATACCTATAGTGCGTAGGATACAGTGGCACTACTCAAGAAAACCCTTGGCATCCTCTAACGCCAACCCACTGAAAGTAGGAGGGTGGTACTTTTTGTACCTCTCGAGCCTGAGCTACTCCTCCTCGTAAACTGCTGCCCTAACCTCGGGCTTAACTGGGGCGACCGACTGCACTAGTATGACCTTTGGGACCTGGTCAACCTGGACCCACTGCTCTAGGTTACAGGTGATCGGTGCCAAACCTACACCACTATAGAGTAGCAAGGATGGTCGATGCAGTTTTACCCAACAAGGTCGGGATCGATTTAATTGATTTGGATTTAGGTATCTATCTAAGTCTAGATGCGTGTGTTGTTTCTAATTGCACTTCCAAACATTGTTGTGATTGATTCTACTTTTAGTTTTATGCTATAGTATGCTAAGAGTAAGCTAAGTACAATACTTTTGGTGATAGTTTTCAAGTGTTTAAAACGCACAAGGGTAGTGACTTCTGCCTAGGTGGATATCTAACGGGTATCGAGAATCTAGAGCAAGCTTGTTTTGATTGGGGTCGTGATATAACCATCACACATAAATGCTCACTATATACCTCTCGGTAGTTTGAGTGACTTTGCCCAATTTGGCTTTCTCAAGTCCAATGGTGCTCATGCAATACCAGTGATATTGGAACAAGTCGGGTATTACTATCTCTAGGTTTAACCATTTAATTGGGGCTATCAATCTCTTGAGTTTACCCCAATTCTTTGTTATCCTAATTTAACTAGACTTAGTCCATCTTTCTCAAGAAGAGCCTAAGTCATAAAGGCATGAATCAGTGTTTGCAACCACTAATTCTAAAATTCAAGCATGAATTAGGTTAAATATCACTAACCCATAAACAATTAAACCCTAAAATTCAAGACCCATTAAATACTCATACTAGGATTGGGTCACAACCCTAGATATGCAATTTAGCTACTCATAATAACAACATAAATCAAAGATAAAGAGAAAATATAAGCCATAATATTAAAACAAAAGATTAAATCTAAAGTTTGAAGGTAAATCTACTACAAAATTGTCTAAAAAGGGAACACCAATGCTTTCACGTGCTCAGCTAAACAAAAACTTAATCTGAAATAGACAAAAGGGTCATTTATACCAAGCTGAAATTTTCGGATAAAAATACCCCTGCGGAGGTTTCGCGGAGGCGTAATTTTGATCGCATCCGCGCTTGGGCTTTCGTGGCCGCGTAATAGTGAGTGTGGTCCGTGTTTCCTCATATATGGGCTTGGGTAGAGCTTTGTTTCACGGACCGCGTAATGTTCACCACGTCCGTGTGAGCTTCCTTCACGGCCGCGTAATTTGGACGCGACTGCTTTCTTCATTTGTGACCAAATTGCAAAGTCTCTGAACCTCGACAAACGCTCTCAGCGGAATCTCAACCGCGACCGCGCTAGTAATTTCGTGGCCGCCTCTTTCTAACACGGTCATCGTTGATTTTTGTGCTCAAAACAGCCTCTCTGAATCTCTATTTCGCGAGCCGCGTACTTGTGACCGCGTCCGCATTGATAATTTTGCGGACGCCTTTTTCTATCGTGGTTCGCATTCTACAGCTTTTTGGCCCAGACTTGGTTCTTGTTCAAGTTTGACTCCTTTATGAGTTGATTGTGGCTTATTTGGCTCATTTCGAACAACCTCTGCAGCAAGCACATTAAGTTAGTTTCCGGGAATACCTTCACGTATTTTTGACCCAAAACCTAAGTAAAAGAGAGCAAATAATAGGCTAAAATCCCTACTTATCCACTGCCCCAAACTTACGTTTTTGCTTTTCCTCAAGCAAACAAGGTAATTCCCACCTCCACAAGAAAAAGAAAGGAAAATTTCAGCTGTCCTATGGTGACTTCATCAAGTATCAATTGGGACTAACAATTACACTTAACACAAATGCATTATCAACAACATCATGTTACGACTTTTTGAGTTATATAGTTCTAACGTGACACAAGAACATCAAGAGTTGACTCAATTCATCAAGGAAGTTCGCTCTCTCACGTAGGTTATTGTGGATCCCAGACTCCTCATCCTCTACTCTCCTTTAGCAAATCTCACTTTTTTAGAATGCAACACTAAAGTCAAAGATTATGAAGAAGTGCGCTCACCACTCTCCAAAGAATGCCACAAGTACGACTTTAAGTACCATAAGCTTTCCCCATATGTAACTCGCCACTAATGTAAGCTCCCTCAACTTGAAATCATATAGGGCTTTAGTTGGGATGTAATGAAGGCTTTTGGATCAGGGTAGGACATAATGGACTATGATAGTTTCATCTTTTCTTAAGCACTCCATTTTCTCATTTTGGCTCATACTTTCAGGACTCTTTGAGTCATTTTCTTCTTCCTAAGGGGAATTAGAGAGAAACACTGTCACTCTTTCTTATTCTTCACAATCATTTTTATCCTTTTTTCATCATTCCATGCAGTCACACCTCCCTTTTCCTCCCAATGGGGATTAAGGTGTTTTTCCAAGTAAAGTGACATTAATCGAAATGAGATTATTTATTCAAATTCAGAGTCGCCACTTGGAATAATTTATGGTGTCCCAAGTCACCGGTTTAAAATCCCGAATTGAGGAAGTTTGACTCTGTATTACAGTCCGCGAAACACACAGAAATCCGGGTAAGAAATTCTGTTAACCTGGGAGAAGGTGTTAGGCATTCCCGGGTTCCGTGGTTTTAACACGGTCGCTCAACCATTAATAATTGGCTAAATTATCTTTTTTAATACATGTTTTAAACCAATTGTGCATTTTAACCTCTTTACTTTTTATCCGCTTTTAAATATTTTAAACAATTAAGGACTATTTAAACGGGTCGCAGTGTCGCGCATTTGCTATGTTGTACACATCGCAAATCATGTCACGGGAACCGTACTCACGATTCACAACGTGTTTATTTTAATTATTGAAGTTCGGGGTCGAGTCACGCCAGCGTGCACTCGAATTTTGGAATTATGTATCTATGATTATGCCACGAGAGCCGTACCCATAGCCACGATAATTTTTATTATTTATTAATTACTCCTAAAGAAAAATACAATGTTCATAATTAGATTTCCTAATTTTGAGATTAATCTTAAGAGGTCCGTGATTTATGGAAATTGTTTGAACAAGTCACGATGTCGCGCACTCGTTTATTTTTGTGCACATCGCGAATCACGCCATGGGAACCGTACCCACGATCTACAACATGCTTATTTTATTATTATTGAAGTTATGATCGGGTCAGATAAAATGTGCACCCGAATGGAATTTACGTACCGTGACCATGTCATGAAAATTATACCTATAGTCACGATAATTTATTAATCGCGCCTAAAGCAAACTAGGATACTTATGAATTGTTTATTTTGCTTGATCACTTCAGCTCTTCCAGTGTACTTCACTTTGACGAAAACTTATGGCAAAGTCACACACTTTTCGCCCAAAAAAACATTCTGCAATTCTTTCTTATAGGCACTGTATCCAAAAAGTTGCACCTTTAGCCATAATTAAGATGCTAAATGCCATTACAGAAAGCTACCCCCTTTCAAATTGAACTATTATCATACTTAATTTTTTTTTATTTTTTTTACTATCTATTAAAGAATCCAAATCAACAGCACCCAAAATGATTACTGAAACAGACACAATCTTTTAGTTTCCTTTTACCCAAATTCATCTCTTCAACTCAATTCCAAAGACAATCCGTGAATTGCCCAATGCCCATTTAAAAAAAAAAAAAAAAATAAAAAAAACGTAACAATCCAAAATAAAAGGATAAGATAGGCCTAATTACAAGTTAGCAAGATCATAAGAATGGAAAATAAATTACCAGCAATTGTGAAAGGGGAGAACTTCAACCAATCTATTTTTCAATGTTAAAATCAGTACAAAGTCTCTACAGCAATCATATCAACAAAACTTGTTCGGGACTCACGAACCAAGACCGAAGCTCGCTCGAACCTAAACTCACCGGCGGACTCGAACTCAACCTTGGAGCTGCTGTGTTTGTGCGATATTTTGGGTAGGATTTGAGCTGGTTTCATATTTTTATAGTGTTTTCATGGAGTTTGGGGTGGTTGTTGGCTGATTTAAGGTGAGGTCTTGGAGCTTCTACATGGCTGTGAAGATAGAGTTTTCAAGCTGCTCTACTGGAGGAGTCAACAATGACTTTGTGTGTGTGTTGCGGCTTTCTTAGCTTAAAGCACTGGCAGAGGTGGCTGAAGATTTTTGTTGTGAAGGGAGATGGTTGTTGTTATTATTTTTTTTGGAGATCTCCTGAAGGGTCCAAAGAGATGATCCTCTTCGGGTGTGCAAGGGTGAAGAAGAATCCTCAAAATGGGTGCTAGAGTTGGAGTCTTAGAGATTAGGGTGATGATAATGGGCTAAGAAAATTAGGCTTAGGGAAATTGAGCCGAAATTTGGGCCAAAGACTAAAAATTGGACCTCTTCTATTAAAATGGGATAAACCAATCCAAAAATTCGCTCTTCCTTCTAAAAATTATATAAAATTTATAATATAAAATATAAAACTAATTTTAATTAATAAAAATAAATAATATTATATTGTGAAACTATTCTGGTATTTTTTCAAGATTATATAAAATAAAAATCCTAGTAAGATAGTATGACTACAAAACATTAATGAAACTATTTTTGTAATTTTTATTTTTGTGACAAAATAAATTAAAAGAGTCAAAACTAGTTAAAATAGCGATATTAGACCAAAATTAAATATTTAAACGCTAAAATGTGTAAAATCTTGGGGAGGGTAAAAAATTACATGTCTACACATGCCTTTCAACATTGTGTTCTTTGAATCCCTTCAACCTTTACTTTCTTTTTGATCTCTGTCTTTTTGATTTTTCTTCTTTTTCTTTGTCTTTCCTTTTCAGTAATTCTTTTCCTTCATTGAAACTTTCATCAATTTGAAATTCTTCGTCTCTCCCCCAAACTTATGCTCTTGCCAATTCGTTCATCATGAATGCTAAGGAAAGTTTGGGGGCCAAGAGAGGGTCATTATAAAACGGATAAAGGCTTGTAATGTAGTTATTGAATGAAAAGGGCTTAGACTCAAAGGGGTTGACTAGGGATATCATATTGGTAGGCTACGGAAGCTTTCAAAATTCAAATGGGACCAAGGAGAGCCTACAATCACTTCTCAAGTCGATTTACACTTAGAATTTCACCTAGACAAATATTCAGGACAAGTTCTAGACTTATTGGAACGTGACTTGGACTTGGAATTCAATACCTCACCTCTCAAGCTAATGGATCGTTAAAGAGTATAGAGTCAAGGGCCCACAACAACCCTAGTTAAGATTTAAGATCATATATGGCTCAAAGAAATCACTTGATGATAGTTTTGGTCAACTCAAGAGTCTACAGGTCACAACTAGAGCTATTCTTTGTCAATAAACTTGTCTCTAACCATGAGGTCGAAGGTAAATGTGTTAGTACCAAGTGAAGCCTACTTGAGACACTTTTATTCATTACTACTATATATCAAAGCAAAAAGAAAAACAAACTCAATCCCTTAAGAAGGTTGTCACGCCATCATTGTTGGGAAGAGCCACCCGGTTCACACAACATACACATTTAGAAAGAACCGTGGCATTA
Source organism: Nicotiana knightiana (assembly GCA_005239525.1). Classification (NCBI taxonomy): domain Eukaryota; kingdom Viridiplantae; phylum Streptophyta; class Magnoliopsida; order Solanales; family Solanaceae; genus Nicotiana; species Nicotiana knightiana. The sequence continues at coordinate 9,321 of ML393833.1, forward strand.
AGAAAATCAAAGGCTTATTGATCACAAAAAAATGTAAAAAAAAGCTAGAACTCAAAAAGAAGCTACTAAAGGAAATAAGAAGCTAAGCTATTAAGGAAAATTACAAAAGAAGTTATGAAGTAAACTACGGGGAGTAAAATGAATATGTACAATAATGTATCAAAACGAATATATACAAAATAGAAATGAATATATACATGGTAAAGTTGTATACATACCAAAAGTGAAAAATAACGAAAGTGAAAAATAACGATAAGTAAAAGTAAAGAAAAATAGTATCAGAGTTATTATATGTCAGTCATCATATCAAATTAAGACCACCCCCATCCAAATAAAAGATATCATTGTCCTCAATGCTAGTAGAAAAAATAAAATCAGGAAAGGGTTAGAGAGTAAAGAAAACTCCCTATGTGGTCCTCTGTCTGCATGGGGTCAGGCTCACTAGTGAGGACCTCGGACTGCATAGGGTCATCAGCTCCCTCCGGGTCCTCTAACTGTTTCTAGGTCCTCTGACTGGGGCACCACAAATCCTCTCGCTGGATCTCTATCAGCCTCCTGCTCTGATTACTGGGCTATCTGTGCTGCTGGAGCAGTCTCCTCCATAAGTAGCTCAAGTTGGATATCTCCGGCAGATGTGAACTTTTGTACCTCCTTCTTCAGCTTCTCTACTGAATCTTTTGAAGCCTGAGTCTTCCTCATCTTCCTGACCTGATTTCCCAGCTCCTTTATCACCTTGACATGGGAATCCAAGGTCTCAAAGATCTTCTTTTGGTTGTCCAGGAGTTGCTTCAATGAATCCTCCACTGATAGAGGTAGCTGAAGCTGTGCTGGGGCTGCCTGTGCTGCGACTGCACTGGATAAAACAGACAACTTTGATGTAGTTGCCTGCATCCAGTTGTTGATGCTTGAGAGAGTCTGTCTGCGGGTATGTAGAAGATGAGGGCACAGATAATGAGGCTGTGATTGATGGCGCGGATGAGAGAGGTGGCATAGCAGCCGAAGAACCCTCTGTTGTGGAAGGCTCGGGCCTAGTGGACACTACCCTTGGCTCTTCAGCCTGGCCAGTAGAGGTAGTGGCTTTTCCTTTGGACTTCAGGTTGTCTGATCCCTGAAGGCTGTACCAATAAAAGGGCCTCTTCGGCTTCACATTCATGTCAAAGTGTCTCCCCTCAACCCCATGGTCCTCTAGGTACATAGTGATGAAATTAGGGTAAGGGTAGGATCTTTCTTCCTTCCCGGTTGCCTTGGATATGTTCTGGGCCATGAGGTTCCCCACATTTATTGGGTACCCCTCCATGATAGAAGCTATGAGAATTTCCCTGGATACTGGAATGTCACTGTCATGCTGGGACGGATCAAGGCGGATGCAGACGAAGGTGCACCACCCTTTGGCTTCAAAGATAAGGGTGTTTCTGGCAATTGAGACTCCAGGTGTAAGCCAGGTCGGTGTTGTCCCTGGGATGGCTATCACCTCTACTAGCCATGGCTGGGCAACTTCATTTAATTCCAACTTCTGTATGTATAGAGTTGCGTCCACTTCATCAAACGCGGCATATGTATTCAATGTTTTGCCATTGAATCAGATCTTCTTATTTCGTACCTTAGTCACATAGGTGCCCTTTTTGATGTGGGCAACATTGGCATAGAATTCCTTGACTAGGTACTCATTTGCTTCCGGAAACTTGCTAGTGAAGAATTTCCACCCCATTCTTTCATCAAATTGTCTCTTCACATTCGGGTTGTAAAGGAGATGGTCTCTTTCTATGATGTGTCGCTCAAGGGTGAGAGACCTTTGTGGCCACCATTCCCGAAATTTGTAGTAGGCCTTCTCACTCACGAACCTATCTTGCCACACTGACGAATTCCTTGATCTAATCAACCCCCTCATCGGTATCACCTCATCTCCCGTCATACGGGACCTCGTCGTCATCTATATTGATAGGAGCAACTGCTGAGGCCAGAGTTGCTGCCGGTGGTGAAGATGGTGTTGAACTCATACTATCTCTATTTGATCCATCAGATGACTCAGATGAGGAGGTGGTTTGATTGACGAGGCGGAAAGGTTGAGATTGAGCCTCATGTTGTTGTGCAGAGTCTCCTTCGGAAATCTCCCAGGAAGGGAGGTATTCACTAGTGTCCGAGGAGTCAGCCTGAGGTCTCGCAGGTGTGGCCTTTTTGCTAATAATCTTCTAAGGTGCTAAGGGAACTATCTGCTTCCCTTTTCCCCGGCCTCGGGAGGATTCTGCCCTCCCTTTTGATTTGTGGGGACCACCACGAGATCGCACCATTATCTGCAACACACAATCAATGAAAGATCATTAGTATTGTAGTTCAATGAATCCTTAGAAATGCAGATGAGATGAACACAGTGCTTGCCAAAACAGGGGTTCGCGGACCGCGGAAAAATGGGCGCAGCCACGGAAAGTCCATTGCGGACCGCGTAAAAATGGGCACAACCATGAATAGGTTGGACTCAAACTACCAACTCTATGATCATGGTCTTCCACAGACCGCGGAATAATGGACGGGGACATGAAAGACCAAACACGGACCGCGTAAAAGTGAACGCAGCCGCGGAAGCAGTTATCAAACTCTCTGAAACTCAAGAGCAGGGTCCGCGAAATTTGGGACGCGAACACGTAAATTCAAACGCGGACCGCGAAAAATCACCGCGTCCGCGAACTTATTAGCAATGCATAGCTAGCTAAAGGCTATGCGGACCGCAGCTGACTGCTGACCGAAACTCAGACCAAACTGGCACTGACAAACATTCAAATCTAGGGTTCTCACTAAGTGTTAATAATTGGTTCAATTAGCAAGCATAGTTAATAATCCTATCCCCCATTAAGCATGTAAACATTACCCACATGAATTTACGCATCAATTAAGCATGAATTTTGAGATTGTGGAATGTATTAGATCCTAACTAAAAAGAAAAATTAAAATAAAGAGAAAATAAAGGCAAAAGATAAAATCAATGCAAAGATTTGAGCATACCAGATGTGGAATTGTAGTGGAAAATGGACTCTTGGTTAATGAAAAATGAGATTGAGAGCCAAAGGAGATGAAGGTGAACAGTGAAACAGTGTGGTGTAAGTCTAAGGTGTCCTAGGGACTTTCTATTTATACTAAATCCACTGGATCCCACCGACTTACCTGAGTACGGTCCGTGGAATTATACCGCGTTCCACGCTTTTTACCTCTATGAAGGGCTGCTTCAAGTGCCAGGGCGCGGTCCTAAAAAAAATGGGCCTTTTCAAACCAAGATCACCAAACAGAGTTACATGCACCACTTCAAAAGGGCCACTTCATTTTGACTTTAGCTTTCCCAGAAACAGTCGTAACCGAGAGTTGAATAGAAGAACCAAGTCATCCTCCTTGAATTCCTTGCTCCGAGCATAGTTTTCATGTAAGTACTTCATCTTGTCCTTATACAAGGACGAGCTGGAATAGGCATGAAACTGGAACTCATCAAGTTCATTTAGTTGCTCTACCCAGAGATTTGCAGTGACATCCCATTCAAGGTTTAACTTCTTTAGCGCCCACATGGCATTGTGCTCTAGCTCAACCGAAAGGTGGCATGCTTTCCCAAATACCAACCGGTATGGATACATACCAATTGGCATCTTGTACGCAGTTCTATAAGCCCACAAAGCATCGTCAAGTTTCCTTGACCAATCCGTCTGGTTTGCATTTATAGTTTTTGATAATATGCTCTTTATCTCCCTGTTGGAGACTTCCACTTGTCCACTATCCTAGGAATGATAAGAGGTTGACACCTTATGATTGACACCATACTTAGAAAGTAAAGCATCAAAGGCCTTGTTGCAAAAATGAGAACCCCCATCACTGATGATCGCCCTTGGAGTGCCAAACCTTGTGAAGATATTTTTCTTTAAAAACACCACCACACTTCGTGCCTCATTGTTGGGAAAATCCACAGCTTCAACCCACTTGGAAACATAATCAACAACAACCAGAATGTAAGTGTTACCACATGAACTCACAAATGGCCCCATGAAGTCGATGCCCACATGTCAAAAATATCAATCTCAAGAATAGTGGTAAGAGGCATTTCATCCTTCTTGGAAATTCCACTAGATCGTTGGCACTCATCACACCTCTTAACAAGCTCACTAGCATCTTATATAGAGTAGGCCAATAAAATCCACAAATAAGAACATTTGAAGCAGTTCTGGCCCCACCATGATGACCACCGTAGGGCGAGGAATGGCAAGCATCAAGAATACTTATTTTCTCCTCTTCCGGAACACATCTCCGGATCACATCATCATTGCAAATCTTGAACAAATATGGTTCGTCCCAATAATAATCCAAACTGTCCTGTTTGAGCTTCTTCCTTTGGTTAGAAGAGAGCTCACTCGGGACAATGCCGGTCATAAGAAATTTAGTCACATCGGCAAACCAAGGCATACCATTCAAAGACACAGAGAGGAGTTGTTCATCCGAAGATGAATCATTAATTTTGAGTCCATCATAGAGCCTCCCCTCCTCTTCTAAGCGGGACAATTGGTCCGCCACTTGATTCTCACTCCCTTTTTGATCAAGGATTTCAAGGTCAAACTCTTGAAGCATAAGAACCCACCTCATCAACCTAGCCTTAGATTCCTTTTACGTCATTAAGTAACGGAGTGCCGTATGATCAGTGTGAACAATCACTTTGGTACCCATGAGATATGGCCTGAACTTTTCCATGGCGAAGACAATGGCTAATAACTCTTTCTCAGTCACTGTATAATTGACTTGGGCATTATTCATTGTTTTGCTTGCATAATAGACTGAATGAAATATCTTGTTGATCCTTTGTCCCAAAATCGCTCCTACCGCAACGTCACTAGAATCACACATGAGCTCAAACGGTAAGCTCCAATTTGGTGCGGTAGTTATGGGAGTGGTTGTCAGTTTATACTTGAAAAGATCAAAAGCTTTCATGCAATCATCACTGAACACAAACTTTGCATCCTTTTCCAATAACTTGCACAAGGGGTTCACCACTTTTGAGAAATCTTTGATGAACCTTCGGGAGAACCCCGCACGCCCAAGAAAGCTCCTAACTCCCTTGGCGAAAGTATGACGAGGGAGTTTTGAAATCACTTTAACCTTCGCTTTGTCCACTTCAATACCGTTCTTTGAAATCTTATGGCTGAGGACAATGTCTTCCTCAACCATAAAGTGGCATTTTTCCCAATTAAGCAGTTGGTCTCTTCACATCGGGCCAACACTTTGTCAAGATTATCCAAGCATTCTTCAAAGGAGTCCCCCACAACACTAAAATCATCCATGAACACTTCGAGTAAATCCTCCACCATACTGATGAGTGGCTAGAATTCATGATTTTAAGCATTATATACCTTGCATTTTATGATATTTAATGATAAAATACACGTCGTATGTGCCTAATAGGGTTTATTTTATGTGTAGGTGAATTGGAAATGGAAACGGGGCTAAACGGATGCAAATACGTCGAAGAATACGCGAGAGGGGACACCCGGACGATAGCCGGGCGCCAAGCCAAACAGCCTGGGGTAGCCTGGCGTTACCCAGGCGTTAGACCCATAACGCCTGGGGGGTCCTGGCGTTACCCAGGCGTTAGAGCTGTAACGCCAGGGGCTGCCTGGCCTTACCCAGGCGTTTGGGCTGAAACGCCAGGGTCCCGGGACGGCCAGAAATCGAGTTTTGACGGGTTTTAAGTGTTTCCAAGTTAGAATAGAAGTCTTTGAGACGTTTAGGGTTAATTCTAAACATATAAATAGACCTAAAAACATCACATTATGGGGCTTATGCAGACATTCAACAGGGGATTCGACAGAGGACTTTTGACGGAGGATTCTACTTAGTTTTTCTTCTCTTCTCTTCTTTTAGTTTTATAGTTTATTAGTTCTAGAGTTTTGGGTGTTACATGAACGTTGTAGTTGAAGCTTGAATTATTCTTATTGTTTTATCTTAATTGGTTTGTTTATTCAATCTTGCGCTTAATTATTTAATTGCTTGATCACCAATTGAATACTATCTACGAATCTAGGGTTGAACTCGGGAGAGGGAATTCTAGATTGCATATAAGATTGGGTAGAGCAAGATCTTAACCCTTCAGGGGAGCGGATTTGCGGTTAGGATAGGAATATACCTAATCGCCTTGCTTGGTTATTATACGGGAATTATTAATGCGTTCTTGTTAATCCTGATTCCATAGGAATATAGGCATTAGGTTAGCTTGAATAGGCGAGTTGTACTTCGGGAGAAGGCTACGAGCAATATTAACCTCGTCAATCAATAAACCTGATTAGAAGATTTAGGTCGAAAACTCAACGTGATTGTTTAACAACCCATAACTCTAGAATATCAATTTACATTGAATTCATCTTTAAGTTAGTTGTCTCTTTAATCTTTTGATTTACTATTTTAGATTAGTTCTAGTTAAATATTTGTTTGAGTCAGTTTAGTTGATAGTTAAGTCACAAGTCCCTGTGGGTACGATATCTGGACTTAAAATCCTATATTACTTGTCAACCACGTACACTTGCGTGTGCATTGGGAAATCAACCAACACATACCCGTAAATATTTCCATCATATACCGCTGAAAGGTAGCCGATGCATTACACAAACCAAACGGCATCCGTGAGAATGCAAATGTGCCATACGAACATGTGAAGGTGGTTTTCTCTTAGTATTATGGTGCAATGAGAATCTGGTTGTACCCTAAGTACCCATCCAAAAAGCAATAGTAGGCACGCCCGCAAGTCTATCCAACATTTGATCAAGAAAGGGCAATGGAAAGTGGTCTTTGCGGGTCACTTTGTTTAGCTTTCTGTAGTCCATGTATACCCTCCATATGGTGACAGTTCGAGTGGGGACCAACTCATTTTTCTCATTTGTGACCACAGTCATACCCCCTTCTTCGGAACACATTGTACCGGCGAAGTCCATGAACTATCCGAAATGGGATACACAACCCCTGCATCTAGACACTTGATAATTTCCTTCTTGACGACCTCTTGCATAGCCTCGTTCAACCTCATTTGATGTTCCATGGAGGGTTTGGCATCATATTCTAGTATAATTTTGTGCATGCAAAAGACGGGGCTTATACCCCGAATGTCAGCCTAAGTCCATCTAATTGCCTTTTTCCTTCTTTGAAGCACCGCAAAGGTGGAGTTTACCTACACGTCAGTTAAGCAAGAAGAAAGAATAATAGGTAATGTAGAAGAAGAGCCTAAGAAATTGTATCTGAGGTGCGAGGCAAAGTCTTCAACTCCAATGTTGGTGGCTCCTCGATCGAGGGCTTTGTTGGTGGAGTCTTCCGGTTCTCCAAGTCCAAGGAAAGTTTACGGGGCCCATACAAGGCATTTGCATATTCAACCAAGCCTTCCTTCTCATCATTCTCATAGTTTAACAACAAAACTTCCAAAGGGTCCTCCACATTGATCATATCACTCGTGTCATCAACAATCACCTCCGTTACAAGATCCACAAAAGAGAAAACTTCGTTGCTATTACGTTGCCTCATTGTTTTGCACGCATGGAATACAACTTTTTCATTGCCCACCCGGAAGGTGAGATCCCTTGTTTCCACATTAACCAATGCCTTCCATGTTTCTAGGAAAGGTCTCCCTAGTATGATCGGCACCTATATTCAACTTCGCAGTCGAGAATCACAAAGTCTGCTTGCAGAATAAACTTGTCGACCCTTACTAGAACATCATCAATAATCCCAAGCGGCCTCTTCATTGTCCGATCCGCCATTTGTAATCTCATGGAAGTAGATTTTGGTTTCCCAATACCCAATCTTTTGAACACCGAATATGGCATCAAATTAATACTTTCTCCCAAATCACACAAGGCTTTTGCGAAATCGGCACTACCAATGGTGCATGGAATTGTAAAGGCACCGGGATATTCTAGCTTTGGAGCCATGGAGTGCACAATGACACTCAATTGATGAGTCATTTTGAGTGTCTCAAAATTCATAGATCTATTCTTTGTTACCAAGTCCTTCATGAACTTGGCATATCCCGACATTTGCTCTAGAGCTTCCACCAAGGGCACATTGATGGACAAACTTTTCATCATCTCAATAAACTTCTTGAATTGACTTTCATTATTCTGCTTGGCAAGACTTTGAGGATACGGTGGAGGAGGCCTTGGCAAAGGATCCTTGGCTTTTGGCACTACCATTTTCGGTATGTCTATCATGCGTTCCCTAGATGGGTTCACATCATTTTGAGTCTCCTCCATGTTGTCATCAGTATCGATCCTCACTTCATAATTCACATTCACATTCTCATCATTGGCTTGAATTTCATCATCTTCTTGCAACACAACATCATCACTCACAACCTTCTTTGCATTAGAGGTACTTGCATCTCCACCTCTACACTTCTTGTTGTCACCACCATAGCATGGCCTGTATTGTTCCCACCCTTCGGGGTTACTACCGTATCACTTGGTAGTGCCTCCTTAGGTCGAGTATTCAATGCTTGAGAAATTTGACCCATTTGTACTTCCAAGTTGCAAATAGAAGTAGTGTGGGAGGCTATTTGGGCATCGGATTCGGCATTCCTTTCCATAATTTGTTTGAACATACTTTCTATCCGCCCCATCTCATTATTTGAAGAACTTTTCCCTTGAGACGGATATGGAGGCAGATTGTTGGGTTGTTGATACATCGGGGGCCTTTGAAATCCCGACCCCCGATTGCCTTGGTTATTATTATTCCAACCCCCTTGGTTTTCATTGCCTCCCCAACTGTTATTTTTGTTTCCACTCCAATTACGTTGGCTATTTCCTTGATTCCCCCAATTTTGGTTGTTGTTCCCCCAATTGTTCGGATTGTTGTTGTTGCCACTATTCCAATTGCCTTGGACTTGGTTGCCCAGTTTTGATTGTTCCCTTGTGATCTCCATTGTTGATTTTGAGCATTGCTCTGTTGACCTTGGTAGTTATTGGCATATAAAACTTCCTCACTTTGATCATCATAAGAATCGTCTTGGTTATAACCACTACTACTTTGCTCAAATTGATCTTGATTGTTTTGCACTTGCTGACCACGTTATCTCTTCTTGTTGACCATTACATTTATCCCTTCCATGGAGTTTACTTGCTTTGGCCCCTAAACCTGCTGAAGCTGAGCCTTTACTAACTGATTCATAAAGGTTGTTAACTCCGCTATGGCTTGTCCGTGATCATGAAGTTGCTTGTGAACGTGGATGACATTAGGATCACCTTGCAGAACGTTTTCCCGACTTTGCCAAGCCGAGGAGGTGTCAACCATCTCATCTAATATGTCACATGCATCGGTTGATTGTGTTGATACCCCTATAAAATGTTTATTGGATCATTGCTTCAGTCATATCATTGTAGGGGCATTCTTTTACCATTGTCCGGTATCGTTCCCAGATTTTATGTAAGGGTTCATTTGGCTCTTGTTTAAAGGCTAAGATCTCATCCCATAATATTGCCATATGACCCGAAGAGAAAAACTTTGCTATGAACTTGATGTGTGGCTAGAAATCATGGTTTAACATGTTATATGCCTTACATTTTATGTGCGTTAATGATAAGAATACACTTCATATGTGCCTAATGGAGTCTATTTCATGTGTAGGTGTATTGGAGATGGAGACCGAGCTAAATGGATGCATGAACGTCGAAAATATGCTCAAGAGTCGAAAAGACCCGGGCTATACCCGGGCGTTTTGGCCTGAAATCAGGCAACCCGGGCGTTAGTGGGGCATTTGGCCCCTAAAGCCAGGGTCAGCCTAGCGTTAGTGGGGCGTTAGACCCCTAAAGCCAGGTCTGCCCTGGCTTTAAGGGGGCGTTTGATCCCAAACGCCTGGGTCCCGAGGTCCGATCAATTTCGAGTTTTAAAGAGTTTTAAGTGTTTCTCGGTTGGAATAGAAGTCTTCTACATGTTTAGGGTTTATCCCAACCATATAAATAGACCCCAAAACACAACTTGGGGGAAAAAGAAGCCATTGAAGTGAAGAAAAACTTGTGGATTACTACTCAGTGAAGCAAACATTGATTTTTATAGCTTTTATTCATTATTTTGTAGTTCGATTATGCAAGTTATTTTAAAATTGATTCTTATGAATATGAGTAGCTAATTTTCTTAATCTAGGGTTTTGGTGGAACCCATTGGGGGATAAACTTATTGTGATATTAATATAGTTTTGATTGGTCGATTAATCTCTATTTGTTCAACTATGTTCTTATTGTAGTTGATTGAAGGGCCCTCAATTAGCTGTTCCTATTTATTATGTATCTACTTGAGAGAGAGTGCATATTTAGGTAGTTGTTTGAACAACATCACTCCCGGAGTATAGACGAAATTCATAACCGAGGGTTTAGAGGTTGGATTAGAGATAACGATACCTCGGGTGCAATCTAAAGTGAACTGTAATGCGATCTAGTTAGCGTAACTTGAGAGAGTGCGTTTAGTAAATTATCATAATTACTTGAGAGAGATTTATGGTAGATAGAGTGTTCATGATTTATAGAGACAACTAATCAAACTATAAGAAGTATCCGAGAAGGAAGTTCACCAACGGGGGAAACCATAGTCTTAGACCTTTATCATAGTTGTTTACAACACATTGTTAGTAATTGTTTGATATTATTATTTTCAGTAGAATTAGTAAAACATCACCAATTTATATTCAAAAAGTCTTGAGAGAATTGATTGAGTAAAAGTTGCGTATTCCAAAGACTTGATTGATACGTAAATTCCCTGTGGGATCGACTCTGGGCATAATACCCCGTATTATATTTGCAACGCCCGCTTAGTCTTTTATAAGACATAGTTGATCGTGATCAAATTTTGGCGCCTTTGCCGGGGAATAACAGTATTATCAGTTGAGTTAGAAGAAATACAAAATTCTGAAATATAGTCAATTTTCTTTAAATTTTTGTCTTTACATTGAAAGTTTAACGTTTGTTAACGTGTTGCAAGTGCATTCCGAGAAACTCATCGAGGACTGGTGAAGTAGTTGAAGCCTTATCAGACCCCGAGAAAGTTTTCAAAGCACTAAACCGGACCAACCGGAAAAGCAAATATCAACCACAAATTGAACAAATTGAAACCGACATGGAAGATTCACACAACCGAAACAATAATGTGGATGATGTGGTAGACCCAGTCGCTCAAATAGGGCCAGAGGCTCCCTTATATGACTGGGAACAACCCACAACTGAGAATTTGGCCACTGCGATACTGGTCCCTCAGATACATGCCGAGTCCTTTCAGATAACAAATAATATGTTGCACTTATTGCAGAACAAGGGACTATTCTCAAGGTCATACATCGAAGACCTCCAGCAGCATTTGAAAAACTTCCTGTCAATTTGCAAAACACAGAGGCAGCCAAACGTCACTCAGGAGGCAATAAAACTGTTGTTGTTTCCATTCTCAGTGACTGGCGCTGCCCAAACTTGGCTAAACTCACTCCCCATCAATTCCATTACCACATGGGAGGAGTTAGTCAAACAGTTCGTGAACAAGTTTCATCCACCCAACAAGACTGCTCAACAAATTGATGAAATCTTGAGCTTCAGAAAGAAACCAGTTGAAACACTGCAAGAGACATGGGAACAATTTAAGGGGATGCTGGTTATCTGTCCACATCATGGTATTCCAGAGCAAATGTTAGGGTATCGTTTTTATATGGGTTTGGCTGATACTGTTAAAGCAAATGTTGATGCTTCGGCTGGTGGAACATTCTTGAGAAAAACGTGGATAGAAAGTCAAATCTTACTTGATAAAATGGCACAGAATTCAGGATGGACAACAAGGAATGCACCCATTACTC
>ML393833.1:25384-42087 GCA_005239525.1 Nicotiana knightiana
ATACCTCGGGTGCAATCTAAAGTGAACTGTAATGCAATCTAGCTAGCGTAACTTGAGAGAGTGCGTCTAGTAAATTATCATAATTACTTGAGAGAGATTTATGGTAGATAGAGTGTTCATGATTGATAGAGACAACTAATCAAACTATAAGAAGTATCCGAGAAGGAAGTTCACCAACGGGGGAAACCATAGCCTTAGATCTTTATCATAATTGTTTACATCACATTGTTAGTAATTGTTTGATATTATTATTATCATTATAATTAGTAAAACATCACCAGTTTATATTCAAAAAGTCTTGAGAGAATTGATTGAGTAAAATTTGTGTATTCTAAAGACTTGATTGATACATAAATCTCCTGTGGGATCGACTCTAGGCATAATACCCCGGATTATATTTGCAACGCCCGCTTAGTCTTTTATAAGACATAGTGTAGCGTGATCAGAACTTATCAGCCAACTCATCCAAAATGGTGATGGAATGGTTGGGTAGCCTATCGAGCCAATCCAAATCTTTCCCTCTGAGTGAAAAAGGGAAAAGTTTCAATCCCAGAGCGTCCTCAGATACATTCATTTGTTTTCTCCCCCAGCATGTGTCTACAAAACCTTTGAGATTCTTATATGAGTTCTGATGGGGAGCTCCGGTGAAGAAACCCCTTTTCTCCAATAAAGTCAGCATGACATTGGTTATTTGAAAATTGCTCGCCCGAATCCGGGGCGGGACAATTGCACTTGCGTAGCCTTCATGGGTAGCACCCGGTGTGCTGCCCTTGGAGGAGGCGGGGGAGGGCTTGGCACGTTGTCATTAGCCTGGTGTCCTATTCTTTGAACTTGAGGTTCTAGAGTAACCTCATCCACATCATTGTCATCTAGCCCCTCCCCCAGAGGAATATTTCCGAGAGCATCATTAAGATCCATTTGGTACCTAAAGAAATTGACACACAAAAGTTAGAAAAACGGAAGGAAAGAAAAAGAAAACACTCAAATAATTAGATAGATAGCTAAAACCATATAACTCCCCGGCAACGACGCCAAAAATTGATCGGTGCCAAACCTACACCACTATAGAGTAGCAAGGATAGTCGATGCAGTTTTACCCAACAAGGTCGGGATCGATTTCCACAGGGAGTTAATTGATTTGGAGTTAGGTATGTATCTAAGTCTAGATGTGTGTGTTGTTCCTAATTGCACTTCCAAACATTGTTGTGATTGATTCTACTTTTAATTATATACTATAGTATGCTAAGAGTAAGCTAAGTATAATATTTTTGGTGATAATTTTCAAGTGTTTAAAGGCACTAGGGTAGTGACTTCCGCCTAGGTGGATATCTAACGGGTATCGAGAATCTAGGGCAAGATTGTTTTGATTGGGTTCGTGATATAACCATCACATGTAAGTGCTCACTCTATACCTCTCGGTAGTTTGAGTGACTTTGCCCAATTTGGCTTTCTCAAGACCAATGGGTGCTCATGCAATACAAGTGACATTGGAATAAGTTGGGTATTACTATCTCTAGGTTTAACCCTTTAATTGGGGCTATCAATCTCTTGTGTTCACCTCAATTCCGTGTTATCCTAATTTACCTAGACTTAGTCCCTCTTTCTCAAGAAGATCCTAAGTCATAAAGGGATGAATCAGTGTTTGCAACCACTAATTCTAAAATTCAAGCATGAATTAAGCTAAATATAACTAACCCATAAACAATTAATCCCTAAAATTCAAAACCCATTAAATACCCACACTAGGGTTGGGTCACAATTCTAGCTATGGGGTTTAACTGCTCATAATAACAACAGAAATCAAAGATAAATAGAAAATATAAGCCATAATATTAAAGCAAAAGACTAAAATCTAAAGTTTGAAGGTAAATCTACTACAAAATTTCCTAAAAAGGGAACATCAGTGTTTTCACGTGCTTAGCTAAACAAAAACTTAACCTAAAATTGACAAAAGGGTCTATAACTAAGCTGAAATTTCTGGACAAAAATACCCCTGCGGAGGTTTCACGGAAGCATAATTCTCACCGCGTCCGTGCTTGTGCTTTCTCGGTCGCGTAATAGTGAGCCCGATCTGCATTTCTTCATATCTGGGCTTGGGTAGAGCTTCGTTTCGCGGATCGCGTAATGTTCACCGCGTCCACATGAGCTTCCTTTGTGGTTGCATAATCTGGACGCGGACCGCTTTCTTCATTTATGCCCAAATTGCAAAGTCTTTGAACCTCGACAAGTGATCTCAGCGGAATCTCAACCGCGGCCCCGCTAGTAATTTCGCGGACGCCTCTTTCTGATGCGGTCAGTGTTGATTTTTATGCTCAAAACAGCCTCTCTGAATCTCTATTTCGCGGGTCGTGTATTTGTGACCGCGTCCGCGTCCAGACTTGGTTTTTGTTGAAATTTGATTCCTTTATGAGTTGATTATGGCTTCTTTGGCTCATTTCGAACAAACCCTACAACAAGCACAATAGGTTTGTTTTCGGGAATACCTTCACGCATTTTTTACCCAAAACCTAAGTAAAAGAGAGCAAAATAATAGGCTAAAATCTCTACTTATCAACAGGCGAGGAGTCTATGCTCCTCCTCCGGCTTGAGTTGTGGTAGGAGAAACTGGGATCAACCCTGCATGAGCTAAAGTGTCGAACATGCTCAGAACTTGGTGAGAGTCTCCTGGAGTGCTGGTGCAGTAACAGGTGTCTCAGGTTCTTGCCCTCTAACTAGAGCTACTTGTGGCTCCTCTGTAGCAGCTCGTGCAGGTGCTGTAGCTGAACCGCGTGGACGTCCTCGACTTGTACCTCGGCCCCGACCTCTGAGGCTCTAGTAGGGGGAGCAGGTGTCTGGTCATCTAATTCGGCTGTGCATGTCCTCACCAGCTATGAGAGAGTAGAAAGACAGAAGTTTAGAATCCCGAAGTCAACAATTTTGCACGATAAGGAATCAAATAAGTAAAGCTTTTTCTAACAGTTCCATAGCCTCCCGAATATAAGTACAGACGTCTCTGTACCGATCCACGAGACTCTACTAAACCTTCTTGTAACTCATGACCTATGAACCTAGAGTTCTGATACCAACTTGTTACGAACCTAATTTTCCTCCATAGGATATCGTGACAGCACCTAGTCTCTAAGACTACGTAAGCCTAAACAACATGCGAAAATAGAAAATAAAAGCTTAGAATTTCAAAATTCCAACAATATCATAAATAAAAATGTCAACCCAATACGTACAATTCCCAAAACCTGGTGAGATATAAGTCATAAGTTCTAGATACAGTATCGAACAATCCTATACATCAGTTTCTATAAAAATATAAAGAAACAAGGAAAAATAAGGTAGAAGGGGACTCTGAGACCTGCGGACGGGGGCATGTGTACCTTGAAGTCTCCAAACGAAGCAACTCAGTGTGTCAATACTGGGACTGATAAAATATACCTAGATCTACACAACACATGTACAAAAATGTATTATGAGAACACCATAACGGTACCCAGTAAGTACCAAGCCTAACCTCGGTAGAGTAATGTCAAGGTCAGGCCAAGGACCTACCGGGGATAATAAGAAATAAAATATAAGACATTATGATATAATGATAATGACAAAGAAAGTGAAACAATAAACAAACTAGAAAGTTAACAACATGGAATCAAGCAGTCAATACAACACGAAAGCAAGACAAGGATTTTAGATGTTAAGGAAAACAACAACCAAACAAATACAACAAATAGAGAAAAGATCAACAGTGGCACTCCCGAGGTACCACCTCGTAGTCCCAAATTATAAAAGTAAATCACAGTCTTTCCTTATATCACCGTGGGGACCTTTACATTTAGTTTTGAAAAACATGTTTTTCGAAATAACACCCTCCGTTTTAGCCCACCTTATCACACCGCATGACTTTTAGTAGTTCTCCTACTGGCCACGCGTATCAACCCCACCTTATCTCGCTGTATGCATTTCAACACCCAGGCCTTATACCACTGCATGTGTATCAATAGTAACAACGCCATGGCATAAACCTCGTGCATAACGTAAAACCTCATGCAAACAACCAAACAATCCTCTCAACAATAACACAAATACCAAAACATAAAAAATCAATAAAATGATGCTTCTCAACTTACACTTTGATTCAATAAAAACCACGGCCTTTGCAACTCAAACCAACTCAACACCAAGATATTTCAAGGATAGCAAATTTCAAGTAAAGAATCCCACAGTTAAATAATGAATATGGAATTACGAAAGTAAGTAATTCAATTAAACAAGTAGTACAAGTTGAAAATAAGAGACAAGACAACTAGACATGTGAAATTATACTAAACATGGTGACTATAATATGCTAAAGTAACTCAATTAAATCATGGAAAGGAAGCGACGTATCTAAAATCGAAATCTCAACATTTAGCCCGTGTACGCACTCGTAACCTTGCGTACATGGCCTCAACATATCAATATTATCACAACCAAACCAAATTCTATGGGGAATTTCCTCCACACAAGGTTAGACAAGTCACTTACCTCAAACCACGCTAAATCAATCAACTAAAAGGCTTTTACCTCGATTTTCCAATTGTGAACGACTCGAATCTAACCAAAACAATTTCATGATATAAATATAACTATAAGAAACTAATTTAAATAATGAAATTATGATTTTAGCAAAGAATAAAAAAATCGCTCCAAAAAAGTCACCTCAGGCCCGTGCGTACCAAAATTTAAAAAACCGAAGACCCATTCGATATCGAGAACTCTTACCCCAACAATCCCTCTGAAAATACCTCGAAATTTTGCCTCAAACCTAGCTCTCTAAGTCCATTATGAAATAAAGCCTCGATTTTGAAACTTAAGTTTGCTGCCTAGTTATTTACTCATCGTGATCGCGGAAATCCATTCGCGATCGCGTAAGACAATTTCTGCCTGGATCTACTTAACCCTCCGCGATCACATAAAATCACTCGCGAATGTGTATACATGCACTGCCTCAACATCACGTTCGCATCACAGGCTACATGTTAGCGTAGCACAACTGCCTCAGCCCCAGCTTCACCAATTCTTCTTCGGGAATGCGAATTCCACCACGGTTCACGATTAACTGTAAGCCAAACCTCTATGATCGCATCGCTCTCTCTGTGAACGCGTAGAGTAAAAACCATCGGTCCCTAAAAATCCTTTCACGGTCGCAAACCAAACCACGCGATCGCATAGAAGGAAATCACACCTGAGAAAAATCAGAACTTTAGACATTACTCCTAATTAAATTTCACTCTGATAACCATCTGAAATCCACCTGCGGCCATCGGGACCTCAACCAAATATACCAACAAGTCTTAAAACACGATACAAACTTAGTCGAGGTCTCAAATCACATCAAACAACATAAAAACATGAATCGCACCCCAATTCAAGCCTAATGAACTTATAGACTTTTAACTTCTACATTCGATGTCGAATCCTATCAAATCAAGTCCGATTGACCTCAAATTTTGCACATAAGTTACAAAAGACATTACAGACCTATTTCGACTTCTGAAATCGGGATCTTACCCCGATATCAAAAAAGTCCATTCCCGGTCAAACTTTCCAAAAATCTTCCAAGTTTCCAATTGTCGCCAATTTACTTTGAAACGACCTACGGACCTCCAAAACATCATCCGCACACGTTACTAAGACCAAAATCACCATAAGGAGCTATTGGAATCATCAAAACTCTGTTTTGGAGTCATCTTCATACAAGTCAAACTACGATAAACTCCTACGACTTAATATTCTAGCTTATGGACTATGTGTCCCATATCACTTTGAAACGCTCCTGAAACCAAAAACAAACACCCCGATGAGTCATGAACTACAATATAAATAGACGACAATAAATAGGGGACAACCTAATACACTCAAAATGACCGGTCGGGTCATCAGAGAGACAAAGAGAGAGAGAAAGAGAGAGAGAGAGAGAGAGAGAGAGAGAGAGAGAGAGAGAGAGAGAGAGAAAGAAAGAGAGAGAGAGCTCATGATGAAGATGGTGATGGATATTAGTATTAGAAAAAGAATCAACAAGAAGTTGAATGTGAAAAACTATGAAGGTAATGAATAAGTGTCATGACCCAAATCCTAACTCAGGTCGCGATGGAGCCCAACACCGTCGTCAGGCAAGCCAACCATTATTTACTAGTGCTTTCAGGTAGTTTACGAAAATATTTTTCAATACTTTCTTAACTTAGTTTTGAGACATTAAGTAGAAATGGATACTTTAGGCAGATTTTATGGAAAAGAAATAATCATGAAGTCATAATTAACGATTACATCCCAATATAAAGTCTACTAGCGTGTGAGTGCCAGGAACTAGTGTCACAAGTCTACAGGCATCTAGTAGAATAATATCAAAAGAATGAAAGTCTGACCTACTATCTGAGTAAGTATAGACAGAAATAACAAAAAAGAATAGCTCCAAAGTGCTGCTGGAAATCGCCAAGAAAAGCTGCTCACCGTGAAGCCTCGACCAGTAAAACTCAGGAACGAGCTCCGGGCTGGAACCCAGATGCACCTGCCGCAGAACCTGTACAATTAAGTACAGAGCGTAGCATGAGTACATAAACAATATGTACCCAGTAAGTATCCCGCCTAATCTCAAAGAAGTAGTGACAAGAGGTCGACTTCACACTTATTAGGGTCCAAACAGTGTATTTATGTAATGATTTAAAAGAGGACAACAAGTAAGCATGGATAGTAAGAAAATAAATATCGAATCATAATAAAATCCAAATATGTAGTGAAGCATAAATTTACAAGTTTTCAGTTCGATCCTCTAGGAGAATTCACCGCTCAACAGTCACATCAGGAAAATAACATGCACATAGTAGAATAAAGACATCCACCCTGAGCCAACATAATAATAATAATAAATATGCACTGCCGAAGGGTCAAACGGCGCATATGATAGATGCATCTATCAATATGCCGCGGCGTACGTCCCGCTCCCATGAGAGTAGGGGAAATAATCACTTCGCTCGCGGGATATAAATTGCGAAGCGGTCGCATGCAAACACAACATCTTTCTTTCAATTCTTTTCAAATAACAATTCCTTTAAAACATCAAACTCTCGGTTTTTCTTAAAAACACAGTTGCATACAATGAAGTTACAAAGCATATAACTCAAGTTAATGAAGTTCACATGGCATGGGGTGGGCCTAAATATCCGAACAT
This sequence comes from Nicotiana knightiana, assembly GCA_005239525.1. Taxonomy (NCBI): domain Eukaryota; kingdom Viridiplantae; phylum Streptophyta; class Magnoliopsida; order Solanales; family Solanaceae; genus Nicotiana; species Nicotiana knightiana. The sequence continues at coordinate 32,580 of ML393833.1, forward strand.
AACAATAACACACACGCGCTCTCGTCACCTTGCACGTACGTAGTCCCCCACAACAATGACACATACTCATTTAATTTACCTACAGGGAAAATTCCCTCTTACAAGGTTAGAAAGGAGACTTACCTCGTGTCAAGCCTACTTTCGGGGTCAATAACGCGCCCGAAACTCCAAATACGTCGCCCAAGGACTCGAAACTAGTTAAATATTGCATAAATAAATCAATCTATACTCAAAAGTATGAGATTTCCCTATTTAAATAATTATTTCAACCTAAATTGCAAAATCCTAAAATACGCCCCCAGGCCCACATGCTCAGATTCTGGAAATTTTTTAAGGAAACTATCACCCATGGCCTAAGGATCAATATTATATAGTTTTTGTTTGATTCCCCAAAAAAATTTCTTGGTAGTTTTCCCATTTTTGTCATTAACCTAGGTTTTTACTCTAACCCATGGTTTCAACTAATTGTGGTGTTAATCTACCTAACAATACAAGTAATAAGCTAAATTCATAGTAGGAATTACTTACCTCACAGTAGCTAGATCGAATACCCTCCTTGCATGCTCTCAAAATCGCCCAAGAATGAAGAAACGTGTTTAAAAATGGCTAAGTTCCGTGTTTAAAATGAAAAGCACTGCTTACAGGCTTTTCACACCTGCAGATGACCGCACCTGTGGTCTCGTATTTGCGAGAAAAGTCTCGCACATGCGGAGAAGGGGAAGGGGTCCTAGTTTCGCACCTGCGGAGCAAAGTCCGCACATGCGGCTCCGCTTCTGCGGAAAGTGGTCTACACCTGCGGAAATTGGCAACTTCCTCAGGAGTCGCACCTGCGAGACCAGGACCGCAGGAGCGGTCTCGCACCTGCGACTTGACCTCCGCAGGTGTGGTCGCACCAGACCTGGTGCACCAGCAGTCATTTTACGCTGGTTTTTGCCTCGCTCGATGCCCAAATGGCATTTGGGCCCACCCGAGACCCCGTCCAAATATACCAACAAGTCTTAAAGCATAATATGGACTTGCTCGAGCCTTCGGAACGCCCGAAACAACGCTAAATCTAAAAATAACACCTCAAAACCTATTGGATCAAACTTAAGAACTTCAAGTTTCTGAATTCGCTTTCAACATGCCGAACCATACCTATACTACTCGGAATGACACCAAATTTTGCGAGCAAGTCATAAATGACATAACGGAACTATTCCCCATCTCGGAATTCTATTCGGACCTCGATAACACAAAAACACATTCCAAACCTCAATTTGAACTTAAGGACATTCTTAACTCACTATTTGGCGCCGAAACGCTCCCGGGTCATCCAAAGCACGTTCCGAACACATGCCCAAGTCCGAAATCATCATATGAACCTACCGGAATCTTCGAATCTCGATTCCGGGGTCGTTTACTGAAAATGTTGACTAAAGTCTAACTTAGCCTTTAAGGCCAACCTTAAGGAACTAAGTATTCCTATACTACTACAAACTCCTCCAAACCTCGAACCACCCGTCGCCGCAAGTCCTAAATCAGTAAAAACAACTACGGGGACTCTCATTTAGGGGCACGGGGTCCTAGAACACATAATAACCGGTCGGGTCGTTACATTCTCCACCTCTTAAACAAACGTTCATCCTCAAACGGGTCTAGAATCATACCTGGAGTGCTGAATAAGTGTGGATATCTACTCCGCATGTCCTCCTCGGACTCCCAAGTCGCCTCCTCGACTGGTTGGACCCTCCACTGGACCTTTATGGTAGAAACCCTCTTGGACCTCAACTGGCGATCCTGCCTGTCAGTGATAGAAACTGGCTCCTCCTCATAACCCAACCTCTCATCTAGCTGAATGGTACTGAAATATACCACGTGAGAGAAGTCGGCGTGATACCTCCGGAGCATGGACACATGAAATACCGGATGAACCCCTGATAAACTAGAAGGTAAAGCAAGCTCATAAGCAACCTCCCCAACTCGCCTCAACACCTCAAATGGGCCTATAAACCTCGGGCTCAACTTGTCCTTCTTCCCAAACCTCATAATACCCTTCATCGGCGAGACCTTCAACAGAACCTTCTCGCCCTCCATAAATGATACATCACGCGCCTTCTGATCCGCGTAACTCTTCTGTCTGGACTGTGTTGTGCGAAGTCTCTCCTGAATCAACTTCACCTTCTCCAAAGCATCCTTCACCAGATCGGTGCCATAAAGATTAACCTCGCCAGGCTCAAACAACCCGATGGGAGATCGACGTCGCCGACCATACAAGGCCTCAAATGGAGCCATCTCAATGTTGGACTGATAACTATTATTATAAGCAAACTCGGCTAAAGGCAAGAACTGGTCCCACTGACCTCCAAAGTCAATCACACACGCTCTGAGCATGTCCTCCAATATCTAAACTGTCCGCTCCGACTACCCCTCGGTCTGAGGGCGGAATGTTATGCTAAGCTCTACCCGGGTGCCTAACTTACTCTGTACGACTCTCCAGAAGTACAAGGTGAACGGAGGACCTCGATCTGATATAATGGACACATGCACACCGTGCAACCGAACTATCTCCCGAATGTAGATCTGGGCCAACCTCTCTGTTGACCCAAGTCACTGCATGGTTTTGAAGATTGACAAATTCCTACCCAGTGGAACCAGGTCCATCAGGGTAAACATCTCGAACGAACCAATTGGCACAAGAACCGTACATGCACAGGAGATAAACTTGATCTGTAAATTATCCATGAACTAAGAGGTTGTCTCCTAATGCAAAAAGGTTGCAAATTGATAAGGGGTTAGAGTTCGAGTTCAGAAAGGACAAAAATAAAGGAAGGAAGTTGAGATAAACACAAACTCTTCCACCAAGGAAGAGTTGCATTAGAAATAAACAAGAACATCTTAACTTCTGGCGCTATATAATGTTGAAGTATTCCTACTGATGAATTATTCGCACAAAGACAGAATTGAAGCAAGAACTGAAGGCAAAATTACTCGAGAAATTTTGCAAGAAGAATCCTTGTGCGATACAAAGGCTACTGACTAGCTAGAAGAACCAGTTCCATCTGTTTGTCTTTCGAGTCTAGTTGGTTATAGTAGGTGATTTAATATTGTATCTTTCAGCTTTATTAGAACCAATTGTAATAGGTACACATTGTTCAAGTTAGAGTTAACTTGAAGTTTGTCGCAATTAGCTAGAGGCTAGGTTGCTACAAAGGGATTAGAATTAGTCTTTAGGATTACAAAAGAGTTTATTTTGTAAATGTTGTTTGGATCAGAGTTGTAGTGAAGAGTGTGGGAAAATCCTACTGAAGAGTAGGTCGTGGTTTTTTCACCTTTTGAGCCAGGTGTTTTCCACGTAAAAATCTCTGTGTTTTTACTTTACTGCATTTATTATTCCGCACTAGTAGAAGTTGGAACACCAAGAAGAACCTGGTTCTTCTATTGAGACAGCACTCAAAAAATTGGACACCACACAAATCACCCCCCCCCTTGTGTGGTATTGAGGTATAAAACATCAATTGGTATCAGAGCAGGTTATCCTTGAAAAGGCTAACACCTTGGAAAAGATCAAAATTAGTGCACCACCTGGAAACTGGGAGGGTCAATCAACTGCAAGGCCACCACTATTCAATGGTCAATACTACTCTTGCTAGAAGAACAGGATGAAGGACCACCTGATTGGAGAAGACTATGAACTCTGGGACATAGTCACTGATGGTCTTCTAGCTACCATGATGAAGAATGCTGAAGGTATAGATGTACCAAAGACTGGAGCTGACTGCACTGCTGAGGATCTGAAGAAATGGGAAAAGAATGCAAAGGCCAAGAAGTGGCTACTATGTGGACTAGGTCCAGACGAGTATAGCAGAATCCAAAGCTGCACCACTGCCAAAGAAATCTGGTATACCTTGCAAGTAGCCCATGAAGGAACACCTCAGGTAAAAATATCAAGAGGTACTCTTCTATACTCACAATATGAAAACTTCACTATGAAAGAAGGAGAGACTATCCAAGAGATGTACACAAGGTTCACAACTTTGACAAATGAACTTAAATCTCTTGGTAGAGTCATTCTTGAAGAGGACATGGTAGAGAAGATCCTAACAAGGGTCTTACCAATCTCCTGGGAAAGCAAAATCACTGTTATTCAGGAATCCAAGAATATGGCAACCCTCAGATTGGATGAACTAATTGGAAACCTTACTGCCTATGAGCTTAGAAGGCAGACAATGAAGATGGATGGTCCAAAAAAGGAGAGGAGTATAGCACTAAGAATCACTGAGGGAGCAGATCTTGAGGAAGATGAGATGGCCATGATTACCAAAGAATTCAGAAACTTTCTAATAAGGAAAAAGGTCATCTCTAGAGGAGGAAATTACAACAAAGCAAAAGCTCTAGAAAGGGCAACCAACGAGGGATGCTACAAGTATGGAAAGACTGACCATCTTACCAAGAACTGTCCTCGGTGGGAAGTGGAATGGAAAAGGGAGAGATATGAAAGAAGGAACAGGAAGAAGGAACAGGTCCAATCCAAGAAAATCACAACAAAAGCTATGGTTGCTGCTTAGGGGGAAAGTTCAGATGAAGAATCAGAAGATGGTGAGAATGAAGATCAGGCGCTCATGGAAATTGGAGAATCCGATGAGGAATCACATGAAGAAGCAGAGGTAAGTATCTCCCATCTTAAAAATAAAATAAAGTTCCTATCTAAGGAAAACTCTCTGGGTTGCTACTTGATTTCATGGATTATTCCGAAGAAACAACCAAAGAGAAGGAACAACTCTCTACAGAATGTGAAATGCTAAAAGNTAACTAGTAAATGGAATAAATCCTCTAATGCCTTGATATGGCTTCAAGAGAATCATAGTAGCAACCGGAGAGGGATTGGCTTTGGGAGTCAATTGCCCAAGTGCGATCCCAAAATCAAGTATCTTACTCTCCCTGAGAATAAAATTTGCACCCATTGTGGTAAAACTGGCCACTACAAAATTGAGTGTACTGCAAAAGAGCAGGCCAGTCGAAGAAATGAGAGTTTTGTTAAAAATAAAAATTGGCTACCAAATTGGGCTAGAAAAAGCTTGATTCATCCATTCTCTCATAGAAAAGGACCCAAACTAGTTTGGTTTCTTAAAACTAACCCCTGATTCTTTTGTAGGTTCAAGTGAGAGGAGGCAGCCAAATTTGGTATTTGGATAGTGGCTGCTCAAAGCATATGACTGGGAACATGGAACAGTTCCTTTCACTTGAAAGTCTCAAAGGAGGAAATGTCTCCTTTGGAAATGGAAAGAAAGGTGAAATTATTGGGGTTGGTAAGGTAGGTAAGGATGACACACGTTCCATTGAACATGTGTATATGATAGATGGCTTGAAATATAGCCTGATCAGTGTGTCACAACTGTGTGACAGAGGTAACCTGGTTGCCTTTACTTCCACAAAATGTTTTGTGATTAACCTGCTTACTGACAAGATTGTTTTGCAGGGAAAAAGAATGAATAACATCTATGTCATAGACTTGTCCACACTGTCTGAAAATGAACTCACTTGCCTAAGTGTGTTGGACAGTGATCCCCTCCTGTGGCACAAAAGACTTGGTCACGCAAGTCTAAATCAGCTAAACAAACTAGTCTCTAAAGACTTAGTGGTAGGGCTTCCTAACATTAAGTTCAAGGAAGACAAAGTTTGTGAGGCATGTGCAAGGGGGAATCAGGTAAGATCTTCTTTCAAGAGTAAGAAAATGGTCAGTACCACCAGGACGTTAGAACTAGTTCATATGGACCTATGTGGTCCTATGAGAACTCAGAGCAGAGGTGGTAATAAATATGTAATGGTGCTAGTTGATGACTATTCAAGGTTCACTTGGACCTTAATTCAACATCTAAGGATGAAACATTTGATATGTTCACCTCATTTGTTAAGAAAACTCAAAATCAGTTAGTAAATCAACTAGCATCAACAAGATCTGATCATGGTACTAAATTTGAGAATGCAAAGTTTGCTGAGTTCTGTGATGAACATGGTATCAATCACAATTTTTCTACACCTAGAACCCCACATCAAAATGGGGTTGTTGAAAGAAAAAATAGAACTCTTGAAGATATGGCAAGAACCATGCTTCTTTCTAGCAAACTACCTCATATCTTCTAGGCAGAAGCAATAAACACTGCATGCTATATAATAAATAGATGCATGACCAGGCCTCTAGTAGAGAAAACTCCTTATGAATTACTTAAAGGGAGAAAGCCCAACACCTTAGGAATTTCGGATGCAAGTGCTTGCTGCACAATAATGGCAAAGATTCCCTAGGAAAATTTGATCCCAGAAGTGATGAGGGAGTATTCTTGGAATATTCATCACATAGAAAATCTTATAAAGTGTATAATAAAATAACTATGAGTGTAGAAGAAAGTGTACATGTTGTCTTTGATGAAACTAACACTCTTGCTGAGAGACAGGAACCAGAAGGTGAGGAGCTTAGACTGGTGAGAAGCAGTGAAAACATTGAAGCAAACATGGAAGATGGAACAGGTGATGGACCAGGTCCAACTACCCCAAGCAACACGACAGGGGGAACTCAACATGTGAACCTTGGCCCTGATCCTGTTCCATAACAACAAGACACCATGGGACTATCCAGAAGTGAAAAGTTGGTTCTCAAACCACACAGATATCAGAGTTCTCACCCTCTTGAGAACATCATAACAGATCTAACATCTGGAAACAAAACAAGATCCTCTTTGAAAAATCTGTGTACGTTTGATGCCTTTCTATCCTTGATTAAACCAAAGAACATTGGTGAAGCCCTACAGGATACTGACTGGGTAAATGCCATGCAAGAAGAGCTGAATCAATTTGAAAGAAGTCAGGTGTGGCACTTGGTACCCAGACCATTAGACAGATCAATGATTGGCACAAAGTGGGTCTTCAGGAACAAGCTTGATGAGGATGAAATTGTTACAAGAAACAAGGCTAGACTGGTTGTTCAAGGATATAGTCAAGAAGAGGGAATTGAATATGATGAGACCTTTGCCCCTGTGGAAAGACTGGAGGCAATCAGACTTCTTATAGAATTTGCTGCACACATGGAATTCACTCTTCATCAGATGGAAGATCTATTTGTCAATGGCTATTTGAAGGAAGATGTATGTGTCAGACAACCTCCAGGTTTTGAAAGCAAGGAGTCACCTGACCATGTATACAAACTTGACAAGGCTCTTTATGGTCTCAAGAAAGCACCAAGAGCATGGTATGAGCGTCTATCAAAATTCCTGCTAGAACATGGATACAAACGAGGTAAAATTGACTGCACCTTGTTCTTAAAGGAAAAGGGTAAAGAACTCCTGGCTGTGCAAATATATGTGGATGATATCATATTTGGGGAGACTTCTGAAAAATGGAGTAAGGAGTTTGCTATACTTATGGGGAGTGAGTTTGAGATGAGTATGATGGGTGAGCTAAACTTTTTCTTAGGCTTGCAAATCAAGAAAAATTCAAATGGAATAATGATTCATCAACAAAAGTATGTGAAAGAATGGCTCAAGAAATTTAAAATGGAAGACTCAAAGGAAATAGACACCCTCATAGACACAGCTACAAAATTAGATGTGGATGAACCTGGTTCATCCGTTGATCAAAATTACAGAGGGATGATTGGGTCTCTATTATATCTCACTACCAGCAGACTTGATATTGTGTTCAGTGTAGGACTGTGTGCCAAGTTTAAGGAAAATCCAAAGGAGTCCCACCTAACTGAAAAGAATTGTGAGATATCTGAAAGGTACCACTGATTTGTGCCTTTGGTATTCTAAAGGTAGTAATTTCTACCTTGTAGGATATGCTGATGCTGATTATGCAGGTTTCCTGATTGACAGGAAAAGTACTTCAGGAATGGCTCACTTTTTGGGCTCCTGCCTTGTGTCTTGGGCCACCAAGAAACAAAATTCAGTAGCCTTGTCTACTGCTGAGGCTAAATATGTGGCTGCAGCCTCATGCTGTGCTCAGTTGCTATGGATCAAGCAACAACTCATGGACTTTGGTATAGAGGTTGGATGCATTCCTATTTTTTGTGACAACACTAGTGCAATAAGTATGAAGAAGAACCCGGTTCATCATAAAAGAATGAAGCACATAGATGTTAGACACCATTTCCTAAGGGATAACTATGAAAAAGGAATGATCTCAATCGAATTTTGTGCTACTGACCAACAAATTGCAGATATCTTTACTAAAGCACTAAGGAGGGATCATTTTGAGAGAAACCGGCTTGAATTAGGGATGATTAAGATCAGTTAATTAGAAAGAAGAAAAAAAAATATTTTTTTGGCTAGAAACACTAACATAGATAATCAACCAGACTAATCATTGCTCAGCATCATGACTTTACTGTCATACTCTCTTGCCATGTATTAATATGATTCCCTGGTTGCTAATGATATTTTTCTATCTTTGTAAATTGAGGCAAATTAAAGACTTTAACACGATGAACCTGGTCCATCCCTTCTGGTTCATGTGACTAACAAGGTACGTGCTCATCTCCATACAATTATTGAATTAATTACAGTCACACATGAACAGGATTCTATCGATATTTGGTTCATTTCAAATTCTTTGTACTTATCCCTAAATGAACCCGTTCCAAGAAGTCCCATCAGTACTCAATTAGCCTAGAGGTAAGGAACTCTTAGTTGCCTAATCAATGACACTCCTACATCTATTAGACTCCCACTTGAGTAAATGTTCTGCCCGTTGTATAATTAATAGCCACATCTTATAAAAGGGCCATCATTACCTCCCTTCTTAATAACATAATAAGTCGAACCAAGATCATTATTCTTCTAACCAAAACTGATCATCTCTTTACTTCCAAAAATACATAACAATGTCTTCACCACCCCCTGCTTCATCTTCCTACACAAACTCTGATCATGGGGAAGAAAATTTCAGTCCCAATTCTACTTCAGTTTACAGTTCACATTCACCAAACAGATCTTCATCTCCCCAAAACCCTCCAGTTCTTGAACCCGCTCCTTAACCCACACCTAACCCTCCATCCCCCAGGGCACGAAGAGTAAAAGTTTTGGCCAGAAAATCAGTTGCTTCTAGCTCTCATGCAAAATTCTTGGAGGAAATTCTTAAAGCCAGCGAGGTTTATATGTCTGAATCTTCAAGTGAATCCTTCAAATCCGCTAATGAGGATGAAGCACCAGGTTCATCCAATTCTGAGCAAGGTAATCTTGAAGTTGAATCTGAAACTGCTACTACTGAAAACAGGTTTGTGTTGGTTGGGTCAGTTGTTGATGTAGAAGTGCCAGATAGGCAAAGAAAACTGGGAAAAAATCTTAAGAGAGAGGGAGAAGGAGGTTTTGTAAGGGGATCTGGGGAGGATGGTGCCACATAGGCTATTTGTGGCCCCACTCCTATGATATGAAGAAGGAGTCACAGATTTAGGGGGAAGTATTGCTGGGTAAGAAGCAACAGGTTTAGAGAGCCTACAAAAATCAACAGATGAACCTGGTTCATCTGTCGAGGAGAC
>ML393833.1:42272-115534 GCA_005239525.1 Nicotiana knightiana
TAATCCCAAGAGGAAAAGGACCTCAAAATCAAAGAAGGATACTACCCCAAAGAAAGGAAAAGTTTCAATATCTGCTGATGTTTCTGCCCCGAAGGTTCGTGCTACAAGAAGTACTGTTCGACAAGGAGAAGAGGAGTTAGAAAGGGCTCTGAGAGAGAGCAAGAAAAAGAAAGCTGCCAAGGGAAAGGCAAAGTTAGGAGAGCCTATTGNACTAAAAGGACCAGGTCTAAGGCCAAGAAAGTGAAAGTTGTTGAAGAAGAAAGTCAATGGAGTGGAGGAGAAGAGGAAATCTCAGGTGATCAATCTGACAAACTCACCATGTTTGGAAAGCGTACTATTCTTAAAGGAAAGCTGGTGAGAGATCTGGAAGAATTAGGAATGATCTTTTTGTTGAATGCACTGGATGTGCAGGGATGGAAGGACTTGGTCCTTAACCTGGAAGGAAGGTTGGCAAGGAATGAATTGGTGGAGTTTATGGAAAATGCAAGTGTGAAGGATGGCAGGGTAACCTCCACAGTCAAGGGGATTCAGATCACTTTTGATGCAAAGGAGCTGGGAGGATTCTGAATATCCCTGCTGAGGGCTATGATGATTACACTAGGGAAAGATGACCCAGTCTCGATGGAATGGCCTCAGCTATAAACATCACCAGATTCTTTTGTGAAAATGAGAAGGAACTTGAGCCAAGGCCAGTGTTCAAAAGTGAAATGCAGCCCCAGAACAAGCTACTCTTCGAATTTGTGATTAAGTTTTTGCTGCCAAGACAAGAGCGTAGACACATCGCCAGTTACATGGACTTAACACTTATGGAGTGCCTGTACAGGGGAACACAAATTAACTGGCCAGCTTTCATCATCCAGCTCTTGTACAGAGTTGTAAATGGAACAAAAGCACACGCTATTCCTTATGGCTTTATTCTAACAGTTGTGCTTGCCCACTTTGAGGTTCCTATGAAGAAAGCTGAGATGGCTACTGCTAAGGATTATTTTGGGAAGAACACTTTGCTGACATGTGATTATATTGTCAATGTTCCTGAGAATGAACCTGGTTCATCTAGGAAGCAGCCAGTCAATAGCAAAGTCAGTTCATTGGTTCAGGAAGGAGAGATAAAGGATGCAGAGATCCTTCGATTGAATTCCTGCCTTCATGAGGTTGAATCGAAGCGGGATGCTCTCAGATCTGAACTAGCCAAGGAGAATGAGAAAAATGAAGGTGTTCTTCAATGAATTCTTTCTCTCCTTCAAGCAAAGACCCCAACCTCATCTGCCCCTTCCCAACCTTAGGAATTCCAGAGCTACCAAAACCCCTCTTTGCCCAGTTGTTTAGTTTCTGTTTTTGTTATTTTTGCTCATGGTAGTGACTGCTTTAGTTTTTTTGTATGGTGCTTGAATTGCATACTAATCAATGAATTCTGTTGTTTTTGTTATTGACTTGTCTCAGTTTCTTAGATAGCTTACATTTATTGGTTTCTTTTGATGATTAATCATGTTTGCACCTGCAGTTGCCTCAATGGCCATGAGAAATTGTTAACAACTCTGGTAAGTTTATCATTTTACAACTTTTCGATGATGCCAAAAGGGGGAAGATATGTGCTTTTTCCAAAATTTCATAAGTTGTGATATTTATAACCTAATGAACCTGGTTTATCTATGATAAATGCTTAAAACCATACAAAGTGTTTGAAGTTTATACAGGGTTGAGCACAGAGTTTGTCATCATCAAAAAGGGGGAATTTGTTGACCTAAGTCACTGCATGGTTTTGAAGATTGAAAAATGCCTACCCAGTTGAACCAGGTCCATCAGGGTTAACATCTCGAACGAACCAATTGGCACAAGAACCGTACATGCACTGGAGATAAACGTGATCTGTAAATTATCCATGAACTAAGAGGTTGTCTCCTAATGCGAAAAGGTTGCAAATGATAAGGGGTTAGAGTTCGAGTTCAACAAGGACAAAAATAAAGGAAGAAAGTTGAGATAAACACAAACTCTTGCATTAGAACTAAACAAGAACATCTTAACTTCTGCTATATAATGTTGAAGTATTCCTACTGAAGAATTATTCTCACAAAGACAGAATTGAAGCAAGAACTGAAGGCAAAATTATCAGAGAAATTTTGCAAGCAGAATCCTTGTGCGATACAAAGGCTACCGACTAGCTAGAAGAACCAGTTCCATATGTTTGTCTTTCGAGTCTAGTTGGTTGTAGTAGCTGATTTAATATTGTATCTTTCAACTTTATTAGAAGCAATTGTAATAGGTACACATTTTTCAAGTTAGAGTTAACTTGAAGCTTGTCGCAATTAGCTAGAGGCTAGGTTGCTACAAAGGGATTAGAGTTAGTCCTTAGGTTTACAAAAGAGTTTATTTTGTAAATGTTGTTTGGCTCAGAGTTGTAGTGAAGAGTTTGGGAAAATCCTACTGAGGAGTAGGTCGTGGTTTTTTCACCTTTTGAGCCAGGTGTTTTCCACATAAAAATCTGTGTTTTTACTTTACTGCATTTATTATTCTGCACTAGTAGAAGTTGGAACACCAAGAAGAACCAGGTTCTTCTATTGAGACAGCACTCGAAAAATTGGACACCACACAAATCACCCCCCCCCCCTCTTGTATGGTATTGAAGTATAAAACATCACTCTCAGAAGTATAAGTAGTAGCTACTAGAATGAAATGTGCCGACTTGGTCAACCTATCCACAATGACCCAAACTTCATCAACCTTCCGCAAGGTCCGAGGCAATCCAACTACGAAGTCCATAGTGATGCGCTCCCATTTCCACTCAAGTATAGGCATCTGCTGAAGTAGGCCTCCTGGCCTCTGATGCTCATACCTAACCTGCTGGCAATTTAAACACCTAGCTACATACTCCACTATGTTTTTCTTCATCCGTCTCCACCAGAAATGCTGCCTCAAGTTGGTGATACTTCTTCGTAGCACTAGGATGAATAGAATACCGCGAACTATGATCCTCCTCTAGAATCCTCTCCCTCAGGCCATCAACATTAGGGACACATAAGAGACCCCGAAGTCTCAGAACACCATACTCGCAAATAGAAACCTCCTTGGCACCACCCTGAACCACTATCTCCCGGAGAGCCACCAAGTGCAGATCATGATACTACCGAGTCTTGATCTCCCCCAATAATGAAGACTGAGCCATCACACATGCAAGAATCCGGCTGGGCTTGGAAAGGTCCAACCTCACCAGGCGATTAGCCAAGGACTGAATGTCCAAAGCTAGAGGTCTCTCCTCTGCTGAAATGAAAGACAAACTACCCATACTCTCAGCCTTCCTGCTTAAGGCATCTACGACCACGTTCGCTTTGCCCGAATGATAAAGAATGGTGATGTCATAATCCTTCAGCAACTCAAGCCACCTGCGCTGCCTCAAATTAATATCCCTCTGCTTGAACAAGTGCTGAAAACTGCGGTGATCTATATAAACCTCACAAGGGGACCCCATACAAGTAATGCCTACAAGTCTTAAGAGCATGAACAATCGCCGCCAACTCCAGATCGTGCACAGGGTAATTCTTCTCATGAACTTTCAGCTGCCATGAAGCAATGCAATAACTTGCCCCTCCTGCATCAACACACAACCTAAACCAATGCGTGAAGAGTCACAATAAGCCGTATACATCCCAGAACCGGAAGGCAACACTAGAACTGGTGCTGAGGTCAATGTTGTCTTGAGCTTCTGAAAGCTCGCCTCACACTCGTCGGACCAACGAAATGGGGCATTCTTCTGGATCAATCTAGTCAGAGGAGCTGCAATGGACGAAAAACCCTCCACAAATCGACGATAATAACCCGCTAGAACCAAAAAGCTCCTGATCTCTGTAGTGGAAGTAGGGCGTATCCAACTCTGAACTGCCTTAATCTTCTTAGGATCAACCTTGATACCTTCTACGGATACCACATGCCCCAAGAATGCCACAGAATCCAACCAAAACTTGAACTTGGAGAACTTAGCATACAACTTCTGTTCTTGCAAGGTCTGGAGCACAACTCTAAGATGTTGCTTGTGTTCCCTCAGGCTACGTGGGTAAATCAAAATGTCATCAATGAAGGCGATGACAAAAGAATAAATATAGGGCCTGAACACCCTGTTCATCAAGTCCATATATGCTGCTGGGGCATTAGTCAAGCCAAAGGACATCACCAGGAACTCACAGTGACCATATCTCGTACGAAAGGCAGTCTTCGGAACATCCGAGTCCTGAATCTTCAGCTGATGGTACCCCGATCTCAAGTCAATCTTAGAAAACACTCGTGCACCCTGAAACTGGTCAAATAAATCATCGATACGTGGAAATGGATACTTGTTCTTAATGGTGACCTTGTTCAACTGGTGGTAGTCAATACACATCTGCATAGTCTTATCCTTCATCTTCACAAATAGCACTGGAGCACCCCAAGGTGATACGCTCGGTCTAATAAACCCCTTAGCCAATAACTCCTCGAGTTGTTCTTTCAATTCCTATAATTCTTTCGGAGCCATACGATAAGGGGGAATAGATATGGGCTGGGTGCCCGAAGCTAAGTCAATGCAGAAATCAATGTCACGATCCGGTGGCATGCCTGGAAGGTCTGAAGAGAATACATCATCAAATTCTCGAACTACTGGCACTGAATAAGTCATCGGAGACTAGGCGGTGGTGTCCTGCACATACGCAAGATAAGCCAAACAACCCTTCTCGACCATATGTCGAGCCTTCAGGAAGGAAATAACCCGACTAGCGGCACTAACTGAGGAACCTCTCCACTCCAATCTCGGCAACTCTGGCATGGCTAGAGTAACAGTCTTGGCATGGCAATCTAGAATGGCATGATAAGGAGACAGCCAATCCATGCCCAGTATAACCTCAAAATCAACCATATCAAGAAACAGGAGGTCCGTGCTGGTCTCGAACCCACATAATGTAACCATACAGGACTGATAAATCCGGTCCACAACCAAATGATCGTGCACAGGAGTGGACACATAAATAGGAGTACCCAAGGACTCACGAGGAATATCCAGGGAATGAGCAAATAAGGCTGATATATATGAATAAGTGGACCCTAGTTTGAATAATACCGATGCATCTCTACCGCATACTGAAATAATACCTGTGATCACGACATCTGAGGCCACTGCATCTGATCTGGCCGGAATAGCATAGAATCTGGCCGGAGCGCCGGATGATTAACCTCTACCAGAATAAATAGGAGCTAGCTGGGCTCTCCTTGCCTGGCCTCTACCTCTGGGACGACCCCTACGAGCCTGCCCTCCACCTTTGGGTGGCCGAACCGCTGGTGCTGACCTCACAGGATGGTGACCCTGCTGCACTTCCTTGCCCCGAAGCCTGGGACAATGCCTCTTCATGTGACCTGGATCCCCACACTCATAACAACCCCCTGGCACCATGGCCTTCTTCCCTGAAGAAAAACCCTGTATAACGAGAACGGTAGGAACTCTCTGGCATAGCACTGAAATAAGGACCGGTAGACCCTTGATGACCAGAATACCTGCCGGAGGAACCCTAAATAGCTGGCGGGGGATAAGAACTCTCCGGCATGGCGCTGAAATAAGGCCTCACTGGGACACCTCGTGGAGGTGGTGGTGGTTCTGAATATGGGGGCCTACTGGGTTGGCCCCTACCAAACTGACCTCTGCCCCTAGCTGGAGCACCTCTGAAATCCCCGAAAAATCTAGCCCTCTTATCCTGATGACCCTGTTATCTACTCCTCGAACGATAACCCACGATCCTGCGAGAAATCTCTACCACGAGCTGATAAGGAGTCCCCATCTCCACCTCTCGGTCCATGTTGTCCCTAATACCTTGATTCAACCCAACTACAAATCTTCGCACTCTATCTGCGTTAGTAAGAAGTATCATGAGTGCGTGACGGGACAACTCAGAAAACCTAGCCTCGTAATCAGTCACCGACATCTGTCTCTACTCCAGTTGCTCAAAATGATACCACAGATCTTCCCTCTCAGAGGGTGGAATATATCTGTCCAGGAATAATCGAGTGAACTGCTCCCAAGTGATGGGAGGGGAATCTGCTGGTCTGTCAAGAATATAGGACTGCCACCATCTACGGGCCCTACCCTCTAGCTGAAAAGTAGTGAAATCGATTCCATGAGACTCTAGTATCCTCATGTTGTGCAGTCTGTCCCTGCACCTATCAATAAAGTCATGTGCATCCTCATGATGCTCACCTCCGTAGACAGGAGGGTGCAATCTAGTCCATTTGTCTAATAATTTCTGCGGGTCACCGTCCGCAGCTGGTCTGGGCGAAGGTGCTGCTGCTGCTACTGGTTGAACCCCACCCACGGGCAGTGTACCCGGGGTTTGATATATTGCTGCTGCATGTCCAGCGGCCTGTGCAGTAGGGGTCTGTGCTCCCCATCCCGCCTGAGATGTGGACGAATCTGCTGGAAATAAACCAGCCGGAGTCATGGTGTCCATGAACCGCATCATACGGCCCATGACCTCCTGAAATCCTGGCGCTGTCGTAAAGTCCAAAGGGGCAGGATCTGCTAGGGGCACCTCGCCCTGCTCCTCAGTGATGGGATCCTCTATTGGATCCGCTGGGGGTATGACTGGTACAGTCTTGGGACGCCCTCGCCCCCTACCTCGAGCCGGTGCCCTCCCTCGGCCTCTGTCACGACCTCGGATGACGGGGGTAGCGGCCTCTCCTGGGTCCGGAACATCAGCTGCTCGCGTCCTCACCATCTGTGAGAGAATAGAAGAGTGATATTTAGTATATCATCAACTGCACGATAGAAGTTGAATAAAGAGAGATTTCCTAACACCCTATAGCCTCGAGAAGATTAATACAGACGTCTCTGTATCGATCCGCAGGACTCTATTGGGTTTACCTGTAACTTGTGAGACCTACGTGAACCTAGAGCTCTGATACCATGTTGTCACGACCCAAATCGTAACTCAGGTCGCGATGGCGCCTAACACCGCCGTCAGGCAAGCCAACCATTATTTACTAGTGATTTCAGGTAGTTTACCGAAATATTTTTCAACACTTGCTTAACTTAGTTTTGAGACATTAAGTAGAAACGGATAATTTAGGCAGATTTTATGCAAATAAATAATCATGAAGTCATAATTAACGATTACATCCCAATATAAAGTATACTAGCGTGTGAGTACCAGGAACTAGTGTCACAAGTCTACATGCATCTAGTAGAATAATATCAAAAGAATGAAAATCTGTCCTACCGTCTGAGTAAGTATAGACAGAATTAACAAAAAAGAATAGCTCCAAAGTGCTGCTGGGAATCGCCAAGAAGATCAGCTCACCGTGAAACCTCAACCAGTAAAACTCAGGAACGAGCTCCGTACTGGAACCCAGATGAACCTGCCTCAGAACCTGTACAATTAAGTACAGAGCATAGCATGAGTACATAAACAATATGTACCCAATAAGTATCTCGCCTAATCTCGAAGAAGTAATGACGAGAGGTCGACTTGACACTTACTAGGGTCCAAGCAGTGTATTTATGTGATGATTTAAAAGAGGACAACAAGTAAGCATGGATAGTAAGAAAATAAATATCGAATCGTAATAAAATCCAAATATGTAGTGAAGCATAAATTTACAAGTTTTCAGTTCGATCCTCCAGGATAATTCACTGCTTAACAATCATAAACAACATCTGAAAAATAGCATGCACATAGTGGAATAAGGACATCCGGTCTGAGCCAACATAATAATAATAATTGTGCATTGCCGAAGGGTCGAACGACGCGAACCATAGATGCATCTATCAACCTGCTATGACGTATGACCCGCTCCCATGAGAGTAGGGAAAATAATCACTCCGCTCGTGAGATATAAATTGTGTAGCGGTCGCATGCAAACACAACATCTTTCTTTCAATTCTTTTCAAATAACAATTCCTTTAAAACATCAAACTCTCGGTTTTTCTTAAAAATACAGTTGCATACAATGAAGTTACAAAACATATAACTCAAGTTAATGAAGTTCACATGGCGTGGTGTGGGCCTAAATACCCGAACATAACAATAACAGTCACTACGCACGGGCTCTCGTCACCTCGCACGTACGTAGTCCTCCACAACAATGACACATACTCATTTAATTCACATATGGGGAAAATTCCCTCTTACAAGGTTAGAAAGGAGACTTACCTCGTGTCAAGCCTACTTTCAGGGTCAATAACGCGCCCGAAATTCCAAATACGTCGCCCAAGGACTCGAAACTAGTTAAATATTGCATAAATAAATCAATCTATACTCAAAAGTATGAAATTTTCCTATTTAAAGAATTATTTCAACCTAAATTGCAAAATCCCAATATAAGCCCCCGGGCCCACATTCTCGGATTCCGGAAATTTTTGAAGGAAACTATCACCCATGGCCTAAGGATCAATATTATATAGTTTTTGTTTGATTCCCCAACAAATTTTTTGGTAGCTTTCCCATTTTTATCAAAAACCTAGGTTTTTACTCTAACCCATGATTTCAACTATTTGTGGTGTTAATATACCTAACAATTCAAGTAATAAGCTAAATTCATAATAGGAATTACTTACCTCACAGTAGCTAGGTCGAATACCCTCCTTGAATGCTCTCAAAATCGCCCAAGAATAAAGAAAAGTGTTCAAAAATAGCTAAGTTCCGTGTTTAAAACGAAGTGCACTACCTACAGGATTTTCGCACCTGCGGCTCGATGACCGTACATGCGGTCTCGCATCTGCGAGAAAAGTCTCGCACCTGCAACTTGACCTCCGGAGGTGCGGTCGCACCAGACCTGGTGCACCAGCAGTCATTTTAGGCTGGTTTTTGCCTCCTCGATGCCCGAATGGCATCTGGGCCCACCCGAGACCCCGTCCAAATATACCAACAAGTCATAAATCATAATACGAACTTGCTCGAGCCTTCGGAATGCTTGAAACGGCGCTAAATCTAAAAATCACACCTCAAAACCTATTGGATCAAACTTAAGAACTTCAAGTTTCTGAACTCGCTTTCAACATGCCGAACCATACCTATACTACTCAAAATGACACCAAATTTTGCGAGCAAGTCATAAATGACATAACGAAACTATTCTTGGTCTCGGAATTCCGTTCGGACCTCGATAACACAAAAATACGTTCCAAACCTCAATTTGAACTTAAGGACATTCTTAACTCACTATTTGGTGCCGAAACGCTCTCGGGTCATCCAAAGCCTGTTTCGAACACACGCCCATGTACGAAATCATCATACGAACCTACCGGAATCTTCGAATCTCGATTCCGGGGTCGTTTACTGAAAATGTTGACTGAAGTCAAACTTGGCCTTTAAGGCCAACCTTAAGGAACTAAGTGTTTCTATACTACTCCAAACTCCTCCAAACCTCGAACCACCCGTCCCCGCAAGTCATAAATCAGTAGCAACAACTACGGAGAGTCTCATTTAGGGGCACGGGGTCCTAGAACACAAAACGACCGGTCGAATCGTTACAATAAGATTATGAACAAACAACAGCAGAAAGCTCCAAAGAGGAGATCTTCAAAGTTATTTGTGCAAAATGACATATGATATCTCTTAATTATTGGTCAATTAATATTTAAGTAAATGGAGAGTTTTTTAGGTTTGACAATTAGTTTAGTTTCCCTAATTGTAGAGATTCTACCATATTTTGAATATTAGTTGTAGATATTTAATTTTACGAAAAGAAAACAAATGTTGTACAAAGCGTAATTTCAGTTGTAGTTGTATATTATGAAATTACTCCTATAACATATGTATTTATGAATGTTTCCCCCATATCAAAAAGCAAAATAAAGGAAGATATATTGGGTGGAGTGGGTTTTGATATGTTATTTGACTTATTATAATCCTAACTAGTATAGGCCCAAACAAAATGTTGACCCTCTAACTTTGAAGGTGAATTTTTTTCATAAATCACTATAGTTTAAAGCCTAATAGCTATTTGTATCTATTATTCAATTGTTACTAAATTTGTTTCACTTGTATTTAAACGCACGCATTCGCGCAATGAATATAACATGTATCAATTGTATTTGTTCGTGCAATTATATACATAAAATATTCTTGTTGAGAGTCGAACTCAAAACCCCTACTAACTAAGTGGGCGCTCTAGCCAACTGAGGTACAAGAGCTTGTTGTTCTCTTATTTCAGTTCAAAACAATTAATCTCTTATTTCATGGATTTACTATAAAATTCAAATATAGCTACGAATAATAAATACATTGAAAATGTTTGATGCGTCGTATATAAAAAGCGACTGCTAAATAATTCAAAAGTAGTATTCTCTTCATCCTTATTAAGGCATTTAATTTTATTTAAACCTTCTTTATTTACTTTTTACTTAAACACGACATTTAAGGTATAAGTTTAGTCATCATTTAATACTCAATTTACTAAGCGTCTAGATCGACAATTGGGTAGCCCAATTTATAGTCCACATCATTTTGATAAAATAATTTAGGAATTTTTACATACATATACATTATTGGAAACTTTATTACCCTTCCTACTCAAGTTTCACTTTAATTACCTTCTATATACAAAATTACCAATTACGTACATTTTTAGGATTTAAGGATAATTAATAAATTCCTACAATCACTCCCACTCCCTCCACGTTTCTCTCTCCACTTACCACCTCCGCTCCCCTACGTATCTTGCACAAGAGAGCAGCAATTCCACCATTGATAGCCATTAAAAAATTTTGAAGCTTTAAATTCGAATTTGAGTTTTCAAAAAATATTACTTGTTTGAATTCGGTGTTGTTGCAAACAATTGGGAATTTTCTTTACGTCCCTCTCTATCTCTCAATCCCTAATTTCAGTAATGTAAAGCAAAGAAAAAGAGAGTCGCAATTCCACCATTGACAACCATTAAAAAGCTTTGAAGCTTTGAATTCGAATTTGAGTTTTGAAAAATCATTATATGTTTGGATTGGGTGTTGTTGCAAATAATTGGGAATATGATTTGGAGTTTATATCTCAATTTTGAGGGTGTCTTGGTAAAGATTAGACTTGATTTTGGCTGGATTTCATATTGAAACTCGAAGAAGAAGAAGAAGAAGAAGAAGAAGAAGAAGAAGATGAAGAAGATGTGATATGCACTATATTTACAAAATTGTAGTAAAATTATAGAAAAATTATAGAAATAATGTATGAAAATTGTAGATAAGATGTAGCATATATAATTAGTTGTATGAAATTTGTTTTTACTATGTATAAATCAGATACAAAATATAAAAAAGACATATTATATAAAATTTATATTTAAATTGTATATTATTGTAGTTGTATTTAACTGGGTAGGAAGGTGCAAGTTGTAGATAAATTTTATAATATATAATTAGTTGTATGGAATTTATTTTTACTATATATAAATCAGATACAAAATATACAAAAGATATTGTAGTTGTATGACACTCAAAAGTAGTGTTTGGAAAAACTAGCCAAACATAATTTGCTTATCAACTATCAAAAAAAACATTTCTCAAAAGAATTGGCACACAAATTGTTAATCTTGAAAAGAATTTTTTCGAAAAGTAGTTTTTGACAACTTGGCCAAACCAACTCCCGATCAAATTCAAAATATTAAAAAGCAAAATTTAGCTAAATCCATTATCTTTTGGACACCTTATTGTGGCGTTTCAGAAAGGAAAAAAAAAAAAAGAAATGTTGACTCTCATAGGAGAAAGTTAATATTGATAACAATTTTGCATGTTGAACTTTGAATATTTCCTAAGTGCATGCGGATGGTATCAATGCAATTAAATGGCAAAACGAAAAATGGGTAACAAATATTGTTGCTTCCACGATGTGAAGATGTTGTAATATTGTGGCAAGAAAATCGTGCGATCAGTTTTCTTGAGTTGCAGTTTCTATGTCGAGTTGTTTTTCTTGTTGTTGTTTTGTGGGAAGATAGATTTTGCACCAAAATAGAAATTTGTTTTTATATCACACAGCGATTAGAATTTTGGAGAATTGGCAAAGAGCTAAATGATTGTGTTAATGGTGAATCCTGTTTTTATT
Organism: Nicotiana knightiana; assembly: GCA_005239525.1. Classification (NCBI taxonomy): domain Eukaryota; kingdom Viridiplantae; phylum Streptophyta; class Magnoliopsida; order Solanales; family Solanaceae; genus Nicotiana; species Nicotiana knightiana. Next base: position 54,308 of record ML393833.1, read on the forward strand.
ATTCTAAATTAACTTGTTGTATTTTAATTAAGCTTCAAAAGGGCAGTGATTGTTGAGATGTTTTTGAATGAGCAAATGAGTGATGACTGATGAGTCTTGAAATAAAGAAACAACTTTATTTGTTAATAGCAGAAAACAACTGTAGGAAAGAGAATAGGAGAGAAAAAAAAGGTGTAAGTACATCCCTTGATTGAAGGCACAAATAATGGATTGAAAGCCTTTTAAGGTGGATTGTACATATTTTGTAAACAAAACTTGTTTATGTCGGGTAATTAACTAAACATGGACATTAAGGGTAATAAAGTTTCAAATAGTGTATAGGAATAAAAAATCCCTAATTTATAATCCACCTCAATAATAGCCCAAAATTATAAGGAATATTTTTATTCAAATTAAAAACGTTAAGGACTTGAGGGGGTATTTACTCTAAGAGTGATATTAACATCATCATTCACTTAAACTAATAATTAATTTTTTATTTTATGAATATGCTATAAAATTTGAATATAGCTACGAATAATAAATACATCTTAAATGTTTGATGAGTCGTATATCAAAAGTAATTGCTAAATAATCCAAAAGTAGTATTCTCTTCCTCTTTATTAAGGCATTTCATTTAATTTAAACCTTCTTTATTTAATTTTTACTAGCAGGAGCAACTTTTAATTTATTATGAGCCCAAACAATGGATTCAATAAGTTCTTGCTAATAACCACGTCCACTGAATAGAAACATTAAACTAAAAGCCCAGACAAAATGAGCACTTAGGAAAAAAAGGCCATATGCAGATAATGAAGAACCATAAGACTGAATTACCTGGGATGCCTGTGCCCATAAGAAATCGCGGAGCCACCCATTAATAGTAATAGAACTTTGCGCAAAGTTTCCTCCCGTGATATGAGTTACTACCCCTTGATCACTTACACTGCCCCAAANAAAAAAGGCCATATGCATATAATGAAGAACCATAAGACTGAATTACCTGGGATGCTTTAGTCATCGTATTTAATACTTAGTTTAGTAAGCGTCTAGATCGACAATTGGGTATCCCAATTTATAGCCCACAAGTGCACGGTTAGTCATTAATAACACATGCATTTACTTTTAAGCCACTGTTTAAAATACCTTTAGTCTTTAGCCACTGCTTTAATAATCTTTACCTACCCGGACAAAAACACATTTCTGCTCATAAAGTTTAGGACCAAGTGTCCTTAACTTTTAAACTTGTAACTCTAAGTTCAGGACTTCATGTCCTTAACTTTTGAACTTGTAACTCTAAGTTCAGGACTTCAGGACTACATGTCCTTAACTTTTGAACTTGGAACTCGAAGTTCAAGACCACCTGTCCTTAACTTTTGAACTTATAAGTCTAAGTTCAGGACCTATTGTCCTTAACCTTTGAACTTGTAAGTCTAAGTTCAGGACCTATTGTCCTTAATTTTTGAGCTTGTTAGTCTAAGTTCAGGACCAAGTATCCTTAACTTTTGAACTTGTAACTGTAAGTTCAGGACCTATTGTCCATAACTTTTGGGCTTCTTAGCCTAAGTTCAGGACCTATTGTCTAAGTTCAGGACTTCAGGACCTATTGTCCTTAACTTTTAAACTTGTAACTGTAAGTTCAGGACCTATTGTACTTAACTTTTGAGCTTGTTAGTCTAAGTTCAGGACCTATTGTCCTTAACTTTTGAGCTTGTTAGTCTAAGTTCAGGACCTATTGTCCATAACTTTTGGGCTTCTTAGCCTAAGTTCAGGACCTATTTTCTAAGTTCAGGACTTCAGGACCTATTTTCCTTAACTTTTAAACTTGTAACTGTAAGTTCAGGACCTATTGTACTTAACTTTTGAGCTTGTTAGTCTAAGTTCAGGACCAAATGTCCTTAACTTTTGAACTTGTAACTCTAAGTTCAGGACCAAGTGTCCTTAACTTTTGAGCTTGTTAGTCTAAGTTCAGGACCTATTGTCCTAAACTTTTGAGCTTATTAGTCTAAGTTTAGGACCAAGTGTCCTTAACTTTTGAACTTGTAACTTTAAGTTCAGGACCAACTGTCCTTAACTTTTGACGCTCAGTAAAAATGCAGTACTCGCCACGTCGTCAGCTTCCTTAAATCTTTCAGTATCTTTCATAACTCTTGCTATCTATATCTTTATTAATTAAAGCGTTAACCTAACTCTTACTATTTCTCACTTCGAATTCTGATCATTTTACTACTAGTATTATTGTGATTATCAATTTTTCGAATTAAACAATTATAGAGTAGTGAACAAACGGAATGGAAAACGGAAAAGTAGAGAACGTAGGAGTTTGCTCATCGGAAACTGTTATCGGCGGCACAGTTCTTCTCCCTAACACATGAAAGAGATAGAAGAAAGGGAAACACAGTCTTTTAATATTAATTTTAATAGACTAGTGGCTACTATTACTAAGCATTAAAAATGCTGGATAAAAAATAAATTCCACTTTAAAAAGTGGCTACCCCACACAATTTTTACTCATTGTGATAAATTGATTTATAGTCCACCTCAATAATAGCCCAAAATTATAGGGAATATTTTTAGGGAATCTTACAAAAATATCCCAAATAAGTTCCAACTTACCAACCTCTAGCCATTAACTATATACTTACCAAAACTAGCCAAGCACATATAGAAATTAAAATCCCAAATAAATATTGTTCTTTCTCTCCAATAATCACATGTAAAGATCTCTTTCCATATGTTTAAGCTTGTTTAGCAATATTAGATGTAAGACGGAAAGAAAATTTCAAGGATAAGATAGCAAATAAAGTGATGAAATACAAAAATAATATATACAAGATTCCAAAAATCTAAGCAAAAACAGATGTTTTTCAATGGGTATGGTTGAAATTCATTGAAAACATATAGATGAGTCAATATACAAAATTTGAGGAAGATTAGAGGTGATTTGGACTGATTTGATATCAAAATTCATAGTTAAAATCGAGTTCAAAAAATTCTTCTGCGACACATGTATCACGCATGTATCTCACACACAGGTATACATGTGATACACATTTGATATATTTATGATACATATGTGATACACAAACGATACACAGTATGATACGCACATTATTTTTTTCATGTTCATCTTCTACTTCGAATTTTCAATTCAAACCACCTCAAAACTCCACCAATTCATCCCAAAACTAAGATTCAAGCTCCTCAAGATCTACCCAATCTATTCTAATAACACCCACTCAAAAGAAAGCAAACAATTGATCTTTTTTTGCTACAAATAACTAATTGGCTAATATTAGTAATATTTGGCTAATATTAGTAATATCTTATGAATTGGCCAATTTTTGTAATAAGATACTTATAAAGGGACATAGCTGGTAGTTTCCCTATATTTTTATTCAAATTGAAAACGTTACGGACTTCAGGGGATATTTACTCTAAGAGTGATATTAACATCATCATTCTCTCAAACTAACAATTAATCTTTTATTTTATGAATTTTCTATAAAATTAAAATATAGCTATGAATAATAAATACATTATAAATGTTTGATGTAAACGTTCGCGCAACGAATACAACATGTATCAATTGTATTTTTTCGTGCAATTGTATACATAAAATGTTCTTGTTGAGAGTCGAACTCAAAACCCCCGCTAACGAAGCGGACGCTCTAACCAACTGAGGTACAAGAGCTTATTGTTCTCTTGTTTCTGTTCAAAACAATTAATCTCTTATTTCATGAATTTGCTATAAAATTCAAATATAGCTACGAATAATAAATACATTGTAAATGTTTGATGCGTCGTATATAAAAACCGACTGCTAAATAATTCAAAAGTATTATTCTCTTCCTCCTTATTAAGGCATTTAATTTAATTTAAACCTTCTTTATTTAATTTTTACTTAAACATGACATTTAAGGTATATGTTTAGTCATCATATTTAATACTCAGTTTACTAAGCGTCTAAATCGACAATTGGGTAGCCCAATTCATGGTCCACATCATTTTGATGAAGTAATTTATAGTCCATCTAAATAATAACCCAAAATTATAAGGAATATTTTTATTCAAATTGAAAATGTTAAGGCCTTGAGGGGGTATTTACTCTAAGAGTGATATTAACATCATCATTCACTTAAATTAATAATTAATTTTTTATTTATGGATATACTATAAAATTTAAATATAGCTACGAATAATAAATACATTATAAATGTTTGAGGTGTGAAAGCAATTACTAAATAATTCAAAAGTAGTATTCTCTTCCTCTTTATTAAGGCATTTCATTTAATTTAAACCTTCTTTATTTAATTTTTACTTAAACACGGTATTTAAGGTATAAGTTTAGTCATCATATTTAATACTCAGTTTAGTAAGCGTCTAGATCGAAAATTGGGTAGCCCAATTTATAGTCCACATCATTTTGATAAGGGATTTTTTCCTTCCTATACCATAGATATGAAACCTTATTACCAAAAATGTGCATATTTTTATAATTACCTGCCATGTTTATATTTTTCCTACAAAATTTATACCATTCATTAAATACCCAACATTAAGAGTCGATTCCTTCCAAATTAGACGCCTACAAATCTGGGACTAAATATTTGAATTGATTATAGCGACGTTAATATCTAATTTGAAACGGAAACCACAAATTAGACATTATCTTCAATTTCAAATCAAATCATTCTGCAAAAATGTTGTTCATCGATATTTTTTCATAATCAACAAACCAAAAAACAGACAAAAATTCAACAAAATCGAAATCAAATTGTAGCTACTCTGTTCTGCAATCTACTCTGTTCTTCAACTTTTTTTTCCAGATTTCACTCAAGTGTAGTGAAGGGAAGAAGAAGGAGCCGCTATGGCGGTCTGTTGTTGAGAGCTTTTATAGGGGGACGACCAGCTTTCTTTTTTTTTGCTAGGGTTACATGGGGAAAATCTGATTATAAAAAATGGGTCTCATCTTTGTATTTTTTTAGAAGAAGAAGGAATGGAGAAAAGGAAGAAAGGGGAGGGGAAAAACGGTGTCGGTCTTAGGAATTAGGGTTAATATCTACAAAATTCTTGAGTGGTGTTATTAGAATAGATTGGGTACATGGGGAAAGTAGAGAATTTTTCATGGAAAGGTATTAGAACAGCGGGTGTTGTTCCGTCTTCGTCGAATTTATGTGTTATTGTGATTGTGCCGTACGAGTTGTGAAACGACTTTGATAATTTCTTATGTGTTGAGGCCCCGCGTAGCGGGGATGTTATGTGAGCGACATAGCTCTTGAGATCCAGAGTGTGTGTGTATGTGTGTGTGTATATAGATATATATATATATATATATATATATATATATATATTACCTCAGTTGTGCTTGAGTTTTGTAGCCTATGACTTTATCGGTCTCCCCAGGATGGTATTATGCACTTAGCGTACTCGTGATCGATATTCATTAATTCGTAATAGTGAGCAAATCAGCTCCGTATATATATCTTCTTATGTAAATTTTATGTGTGGATCGGGTGGCACGTCGCCACGGGTATGTTATTCGCATCGGGTTGCACGCTGCAGTAGTGTGATGATGAGAAGGGTTAATATGTATTTATTTTTGTTGTGATTTATTTCCCATTTTCTGGTAAGAATTCATATTAGTTGCGTGAGCTGAGTAGTTTCGTCCTGAGTCGTTTCTTATTATCATGTTCGAGTTATGGACTATTGGACGATGCGGTATCATGTGAGGCTGTTAGCCATGTTTGGGGTGATTTTCTGTCTGAGCAGTTCATACTGGGTGAGACGAGATTATCGAACCAGGGATCAGTACAATAAGGTTTTGTGAAGTGTATATTAAAGAACAAATATCATCATTCAGGTTCATAATGAAAGTGACGATTCTAGNCCCCGCGTAGCGGGGATGTTATGTGAGCGACATAGCTCTTGAGATCCAGAGTGTGTGTGTATGTGTGTGTGTATATAGATATATATATATATATATATATATATATATATATATCGTACCTCAGTTGTGCTTGAGTTTTGTAGCCTATGACTTTATCGGTCTCCCCAGGATGGTATTATGCACTTAGCGTACTCGTGATCGATATTCATTAATTCGTAATAGTGAGCAAATCAGCTCCGTATATATATCTTCTTATGTAAATTTTATGTGTGGATCGGGTGGCACGTCGCCACGGGTATGTTATTCGCATCGGGTTGCACGCTGCAGTAGTGTGATGATGAGAAGGGTTAATATGTATTTATTTTTGTTGTGATTTATTTCCCATTTTCTGGTAAGAATTCATATTAGTTGCGTGAGCTGAGTAGTTTCGTCCTGAGTCGTTTCTTATTATCATGTTCGAGTTATGGACTATTGGACGATGCGGTATCATGTGAGGCTGTTAGCCATGTTTGGGGTGATTTTCTGTCTGAGCAGTTCATACTGGGTGAGACGAGATTATCGAACCAGGGATCAGTACAATAAGGTTTTGTGAAGTGTATATTAAAGAACAAATATCATCATTCAGGTTCATAATGAAAGTGACGATTCTAGTCAAGATGAGGTATACAAGGATTTGTTAACTTTGCAGTTGAGTGTGAATTTCTGCGCTTTCCCTCCGTTGTGGTTTTATCGCCGACATTATAGCAGGATGTCTGTATAATTGTTATGAGGTGCATCAGAAGCATCAGATTCGTGGACCTTGGCTAATAAGGTTCAGGGAGCGTCGTTGTGGTCAGACGATAAGTTATGCAGTGCATGGTGCCGATTCCGCAAGGGTATGTAGTTATGATCTGGTATATCATGTGCTAGTTGATGCAGTGCTTATATATATTGAAACTAGGCCTGGCTAGAGAAATTTCATGTGTTTGAATGAATTCTGAGCTTATTATATGGATAAAGAAGAAATCTATTAGATCAAGATATTGTGATCGACTGGATTGTGGTAGCACAGGCAAGTGCTCGAGATGTTAAACAGTGATTTCAGGTAACTCCAGAGCAAGTCTTAGCACGTTCGAGGACAAACGTCAGTTTAAGTGGGGGAGAATGTAACGACCCGACTGGTCGTTTTGAGTTCTAGCATGTCGTTCAGCAGGTTGAAGTCGTGAGCAGCTCCATTTCAGGTATTATGACCCATGGGCGTGGTCGGAATTGAATTCCAGGAAGTTTAGAATTGATTTGGAAAGAAAATTCTCATTTTAGAAGCCTTAAGTTGGAGAAATCAACTAAGATTGGAATTTTGAGTAAACGATCTCCGAATCAGGATTTGAAGGTTCCAGCAGGTTCGTATGATGATTTCAGACTTGGGTGTATGTCTGGATCGGGTTTTGGATAATCTGGGAGCGTTTCGGCGTATATTATGGAAGTTAGCATTTTAGAAGGATTTCATGAATTTGGGGTTAGTGAGGTTGATATCCGTTTGGGATTCCGAGTCTGGGAATAGCTCCGTATGGTGATTCTGGAATTGGGAGCGCAATCGGAAGTGAATTTGGAAGTCCGTAGGTCATTTTGGAGTCATTTGGCTAAAGATAGAAATTTGAAGGTTTTTGGGAAATCCGGTCGGAAGTGGAAGTTTTGAAATCGAGGTCGGAATGCGATTCCAGAAGTTGGAGCAGGTCCGTAATGTTGAATATGACTTGTGCGGAAAATTTGAGGTTAATCGGACGTGATTTGATAAGTGTTGGCATCAGATGTAGAATTTGAAATTCTAAGTTCTTAAAGAATTGAATTTGAGTGCGATTCGTGATTTCGGTGTTGTTTAATGTGATTTTAGGGCTCGAGCAAGTCCGTGTCATGTTTTGGGACAGGTTGGTATAATTGGACGGGGTCCCGAGGGCCTCGGGTGGATTCCGAGTGCTTAACGGATCAAAGTTGAAGTTGGAAAAGGGCTGAAGCTACTGTCATCTGGTGTAACCGCACCTGCGAGGCCTTGACCGCAGGTGCGGCGTGGACGCCGCAGGTGCGAGTGTGGGCTTGGCTTGGCTGGGGACCGCAGGTGCGATGGATATTCCGCACCTGCGAAGCCGCAGGTGCGAACAGTGGGGCGCATGTGCGATTTGGGTTGAAGTTGAGGAAAATCGCAGGTGCGGGAGATTTGGTCGCACCTGCGGGATCGCAGGTGCGGAGGAAGGACCGAAGGTGCAGAAATCGACCTGGGCAAAATGTTTTAAAACGAGAATTTTGGGTTCATTGCCTTCATTTCTTCATGGTTTAGGCGATTTTGGAGAGATTTTCAAGGGAGATTTCACCAAGCATCAAGAGGTAAGTGATTCCTTCTTATTTCCAAGTTGAATACAAGATCATTACATGAGTTTGATACAGGAAATTGTGGGAATATTGGGGTTTTTTGAAGAAAAACCTAGAAAAGTGTAAATTTAAATTTTTAGCCACAAATTGAGCATGAACATTTGAGTAAATTATATATTTGAGTTAGTAAGACTATGTGTAGAACGTATCTTCAAGAATTTAGGATTCCGGGCACGTGGGCCCGAGAGCATTTTGGTCATTTCTCCGAGCGGGGTTGGGAAAGTATCTAATCTGAATTGGTTGTGAGTATTGGGATGAATTTTCATTGTTTTGCCATTATGTGGTAGTTTCGGAGCATTGTGCGTCCGTTGGAGTCATCAGAAGGGCTTGGAAGCCGGTGTTGGAATTTCGGAGCGAGGTAAGTCTCCTTTCTAACTTTGTGAGGGGGAATCGTCCCCCCTAGGTGAATTAATTCAGTATACACTATTATTTTCGGGGGCTACGTACGCACGAGGTGATGAGAGTCCATGCGTAGCTACTATTATGCCATGTCCGGGTAGCCTAGGACCCACTAGCATGCTTTATGTGTGTACCTGTAACCCTGCCTCCGATATTAAACTGTTGATATGACCGAGATGTAATTGAATGTTTAAAAGAAAACTAGAGCTCATATTGTTAACCTTCTAAAAAGAGAATTATTTTCGCTGTGAATATATGTGTACCTGGACTGGGTTGTATCATGGAGTATTACTAAACTAGACAATTGAGTTTCAAAAACAAAGATTTCAAAACCTATATTTCATGTTTCTTCTAATAAAGATTTTACCACTTTCCTAAGAAAAAAAAACTGTCTTCTTGATAAAATACGAATTTATTATGTGGATATGTGTAACTTTGGGTGCCTGAGTCACTTGAGTGATTCGCGAGCAGGAAGACCCTGTATTTGTGTATGTATTCATATGAGCACCTGAGTCGCATGTATGATTCGTGAGCAGGCTAGTCGTATTATGTTAACCGCGTTGCATGATCGATTCGCAGGCGGGGCAGATAGATGCATCTATGGTTCGAGCCGGTCGACCCCTCGGCAGTGCACATTCTATTATTGTTGGCCCGCGCCATTCGACCCTCGGCATTGCTTACGCATGATATTTGTTGCGTAGTTGCTATGATATTTGCCTAATTACTCTCCTGAAATATTAAATTGTCAATTGAAATGACAGAGATTAAAGCTATTAAAAAGAGCTTTGGAAGAAGTTGTTCCTCCCGTCGAATTATTATTTGATTAAATCACCTTGTTGATAAATTGTTAATATGACGAAGATATAAAGTGTTAAATATGAACAAAATTGAAGGATGTTTAAACCCTGTTTTATAAATTGTCTACGATAAACCATGCTTAGTGTCACTCTTAAATATTTTAAATGGACCTTTAATAAGTATCTAAATTGACCTCTCGTCACTACCTCTATGAGGTTAGGCGGGCGACTTACTGAGTATACGTTGTTTTGGTACTCATACTACATTTGCTATGCATTTTATTGCACAGGTACTTTCATAGAAATATGGAGGATTCGGAGACTTAGGTGAGCTGCATCATACCATCAGAAAAAGAAAGACTATCCTAGAATAAATTGTATAACTTGGATAAAGTATTCCCCTTGGGTCCCGTTACGGAGGCGATCCGTAGCTGACAGAGTCTCCTTCAGATTGTATTTATTCATTTTTTTATTATTTCCCTGTCCAGTTGTATTTCGGATAGACTTTGTAATGATTGTATAAATTCTTAGATATTGCTCATGTACTTGTGACACCGGGTTCTGGGATATGTATTGAGATATAAATGTTTAAGTGAAATCTTTAGATCATTGTTTTTAAATAACAGAATTCTATTTGCTGTCGTATTTTAATTTACGAAAATTTATTTATTTGATTATGCAACGCAAGAAAAGGTAACAGTTTCAAAAATGTTAAAACATGAATGTATTTCAACTAATTTAAGGATTTGGCTTGCCTGACAGTGGTGTCCGGCGCCATCACGACCTATGGATTTTGGTTCGTGACAAAAATTCAATGTACCCAGTTTGTAGATATTTTGTAGATAAATTGTAGATTATTTATATTTTGATTGTAGATGCTTTGTTTTCTGTTCAAACGACTAAAACTTCTACAAATCTTCTGCAAAAAATGCAATTATGTCAAAAATCTCAATTATGCTACAATTGAATGGGAATTGGGACCAAGACAACTCAACTCTCACATGGGACCAAAAAGAAAAGAACAATTCAAATACAAGGTTGGCAAACTTGTTGCTGAATCTTCTTGACCCACGTTGTCACATTAAGAGCGAAAGAAGATGAACACCAACAACAAATTTTGTTGTAAACCCCACAAATTAAAATAAAAAAAAATACATACGATCAACCTCAAAATGGATGTTACAGTTTAACTAACTTAAACGGTTTCTTCAACAAGAAAAGAGAAAGAAAATTTGAGATGGACAGAGGAAAAAAGGGTAAAGAAACGTGGGTTTGAGTGGTACGTGGGTGAAGGTGTGGGTTTGGGAGAGAGAAACCTGGGAGGGATGGGATTTGGAGGAATATACGGTACCTTTAATTAAGGAGGGATACACGCTGCATTAATTATGCCGTTAAAACACATTATGATATAAAATTGGTAATTAAGTATACTAAATGTAATTATATCAAACCTTAAACGTTAAAGGTAATAAAGTTTTCTATATGGTATAGGAATGTAAAAAATTCTTTATTTAATTTTTACTTAAACAGGATATTTAAGGTATAAGTTTAATCATCATATTTAATACTCAATTTAGTAAGCGTTTAGAAGGCAAGTGGGTAGCCCAATTTATAGTCCACAGTTTTGTATAAAGTAATTTGTCGTCCACATCAATAATAGCCCAAAATTATAGGGTCTTTTATCCAAATTGAAAACGTTAAGACCATAAGGGGTATTTACTCTACGAGTGAAATTAACATAATCATTCTCTCAAACTAACATTTTCAATTTAAAAATGCTCGGAAGGTCACTAAGTATAAACGTTAAAACGATCCTAAAAGCTAGTGTTAACAAAAGATGAAAGTTTCCATGTGCAGTACAATTTACAAATTAGTCACTATTCTGTACAAAGGATTAAACAATTAAAAAGGAGGGGAAATGGGACATCTCTTTAATCATGGAATTCTTTTGATAACTTCAAGCTCCGGGAAGCTACTCAAGTGGATTAATAGTTTGTTTGGCTAAATTTCTAAAATTTGCTTACTTTGAAAAGTGTTTTCTTCAAAAGTGTTTTTAAAATAAATATTTTTGGTATTGTATTTTGCTAATCAATTTAAAAAGCACGTTTGAGCAGCAATTACTGTATGACCAAGCTTTTAAAAAGTGATAATAAATATATTTTTCTCAAAATATTTTTCAAAAAAGTGCTTACGTGGAGAACCTACTTTTTTTTGTTTTTCAGTATCACGACCCAAATTCTTAACCTTAGAGATTGTGATGGAGCCTAACATCACACTTGCTAGGCAAGCCAATGTTAGAGTTCGATTAGTTATTTTCCTTTGATTATCCCTTTAGACATAATAAAATAAATTTAAAGTAAACTTAATCTAATAGTTTCCAACGAATAACTCCAAATGTAAAATGATAAACAACTAAATAAACCGAACCACGAACTTATATAAATAACTCTAAGACTACCTTAGGGTCTGGTGTCACAATTCACGAACTACTAAAAAAATACTACAAATAATGGGCTAAAAGAAATAATATAACTGTATTGAGAAAATATAAAACATTCTCTACGAACTAAGAGAAGACTCTCGGGATCTGCGAACGCTGGCAGATATACCTCGTGTCTTCGGGTAAATGATGGCGGCTACTAAAAATCTCTACTGCTGGCCGGTACCTGGATCTGGACAAAAGAGTGCAGAATGTAGTATCAGTACAGCCGACCCCATATATTGAGTAAGTGTCGAGCCTAACCCCGACGAAGTAGTGATGAGGCTAAGGCGGGGCAATTATAACTTAATCTGTGAAAATATATGTATATAATAAAGTAATAAAACAATCCTACGCAAACAAGAAAATATTATTGCAACAATGAATAAATAAAATAACTCAGTCGCCTATTCCAGGCCTCAGCTGTGATCAAGATCCCACATAAATTTCCAAACTTTACTTTAAAACAGCCGTATGTGCATAATATGAGAAAAAATAGAGTAAAACAATACGTTTTTCCAAATCTTTGTGTTTAAATTCAGTAACACATAAACGTCCCCCCTTATCACTGTCTTGTTGCGGCGTGCAACTCGATACTACCTGTCCACCCTTATCACTATCATTTATTTCGCATGTCCACCCTAGTCACTATAATTTATCTCACCTGTCCACCCTTATCACTATCATTTATTTCGTCTGTCCACCCTTATCACTGTCTTGTTATCCACCTTTATCACTATCAATTTATTTATTTATCAAGAACTTTCACAACACTTTTATCTTCAACAATTGTAAACAAAAAACTGTACTTCTCATAGATTCGTCAACATTATCACAAAAATAGAACCAGGAGGAATACTTATATATCTCGTAAAATAATGTCAACCGCTCAATCTTGATATACCACAATACAATCAAGGAAGACACTAATACTTTTTCAAAAATAATTGCAACCAGACTTAACAATAAATTAACAAGCCAAGTAATCATAGAAATAACAATGGACATGAAACGATTAAAACATGAGCAATTAAATTTGGAAACGGGGAAGGGATCATGTAAGCAGACAATTTGGTGGTGCATAGATACTCGTCATCTCACCTATACACCACACATGCTATTTCACATAACAATTAAGTTGGGAATTCCTATTCCCTCAAGTCAAGGTTAAACCAAGCACTTACCTCAATTTCGCAGGCCACTCATTGTTCAATTATAGCTTTTCCTCTTGAATTCACCTCCAATACACTCGTATCTAACCATAATTAACTTAATATCATTAATTAATGCTAAAGGAACCAACTTTACTGAAAATTATAATTTTTTCTAAGTTTTCTCAAAGAAAGTTAAAACCCGACCCCGGGCCCGCTTGGTCCAAACTCGGGGTTCGGACCAAATTACGTTTACCCATTCACCCACGAGCCCGAATATACAATTAGTTTCGAAGTCCGACCTTAATTCGAGGTAAAGGTTCGATTTTTACAAAATTCCCTAATTCTACTCAACCCCTCAATTTTTACCATGAAAATTCTTAGTTTTTTATTTTAGAAGTGATGGAAATCATTGGGTAATTGAAAGAGTAAAGTTTATAATTGATTACCAAAAACTTGGGGATGAACTTTGATGAAGAAAATCGTCCTTAGGACTGTTTAGTTCAAAAGTTATGAAGAAAAAGGATTATGTCCGTGTTTAAGAGTGAATTTATATAGCTGGGCAGGCCTTCTATGCGTTCACATAGGTCCTGCCGCGTTCGCATTGAACAAAATAATGGCTCCAGTGATTTATACTATGGGTTCGCGTTGGGGGGGGTGGGGNCCAAGTCCAATTCATTGTGCATTCGCGGGGCCCAGACCACGTTCACACTGCACAAAAACGACCCCCCAGAATTTACTCTATGCGATCGCGGTTGTTACTATGCGACCACATAGTACAAAAGATCACTGTGCACCAGAACCAGGAAAACAACAATTTTTCATAAGTGTAAAACATCCCGTGGCCTCGGGGCTCTAAACCAAACATTTATGCAAGTCTAAGAACATCATACAGACTTGCTCATGCGATCAAATCATGAAAATAACATGTAAAACTATGAATTAAACCTCAAAACTCATCATTTTTCTCAAGAACACTCAAAGTTCATTATTTCTCAACCAGACGTCCAAATCACGTCAAATAACCTCTGTTTTTCACCGAATTTCACAGATAACATTTAATACTATAACAAAATCTGTAGTGGGCTTTGGAACCAACATACAGGCCCGATACCAATAGTTTCAAACATTAATTCTTTTCATTATTTCATTAATATTTCAGCAAAACAATTTCTTTCAAAATTGATTTCTAAGGCTTGGGACCTCGGAATTCATTTCCGGGCATACGCCCAAGTCCCATATTTTACTGCGGACCTACCGGGATCGTCGGAACATAGATTCGGGTCCGTTTACTCAAAATATTGACCAAACTCAACTATAATCAAATTTTAATTCTAAAAATCACTATTTCTCATATTTTCACATAAAAGCTTTTCGGTTTCACCCCTGGTTACGCATGCAAATTGAGGTATTTAAAATTAATCTTTTTATGGCTAATAAGACCAAGTGGAGTCTAAATTCATAGAATGACCCCTTGGGTCATTACAATCTCCACCTCTAAAACAAACGTTCGTCCTCGAACGGACATAGAAAATTACCTGAATTGGAGAACAACTGTGGATATCTACTCTGCATGTCCGACTCAGACTCCCAAGTAGCTACCTCAACAGTGTCGGAGGACTCCGCCTCAGGCCTGGCTGGAAATGCATATAATCGGGGCTGGGCCTCGCCACCCTGAACCACACCTCTGGGAGGTCCTCCACCTCTAGCAGGCTAACCTCTACCCCTAACATTCTGGCCTCTACCTCTAACTACCTGACCCCTACCCCTTTCTGGATAGGTAGGTGGTACTGGAGCTGATGCCGGAACTATGGCACGAGAACCCTGATGCTGAAACTGATTACCTGCATATTTCGGACAAGTCCTCCGAATATGCCCAAATTCACCACACTCAAAACACCCTTATGATACATAAACTGACCCAGACAAACCGGCTGATCACGATGAAAAATCTGCAGATGAGGTGCTCTAATGGGAGCTGAAGGAGCATTGTAGACTGGCTGAGCAGAAGAAGGCAGATAAGAACCATGGCCACCCGAAGTACCATGTGAAGCCTGTAGTGCTGAATGAAATGGACCGGAAGAATGGACGCTGCAAAATGAAGACCCGCCTCCAGATGAGGCACCACTGAAACCACCGGAATGGCGAGGTCTCTTGTCAGACCCCTGACCTCCCATCCCGAGAACCAACTCAACCCTCCTAGCCACATTAGATGCGTCCTAGAAAAAATCTCGGTCCCTGTCTCCTTGGCCATCTGCAACCTGATGGGCTGAGCAAGGCCCTCAATAAATCATCTTACCCTCTCTCGGTCGGTGGGAGGTATCATGAGAGCATGACGGGCCAAGTTAATGAATCTGGTCTCATAGTGAGTGACAATCATAAAACCCTGTTGGAGACGCTCAAACTGCCTCCTATAATCCTCTCTCTGAGTAATAGGGAGAAACTTCTCCAGAAAAAAATCGGAGAACTGGTCCCAAGTCAAAGGCGGTTACCCAGATGATCTAGCCAAACAATAATCTCTCCACTAGGTCTTGGCGGGACCTGACAGACAAAAAGTAGCAAAATCGACCCCATTGGTCTCCATTATCCCCATGTTCCGTAGAACCTCGTGGAAACTATCCAAATAGTCCTAGGGATCCTGTGAAGATGCACCACTATAAGTATTAGTAAATAGCTTGGTGAACCGGTCCAACCTCCACAAAGCATCAGCAAAAATAGTTGCTCCATTAACGGGCGGCACTGCTGCAACTGGCTGAATCACCCCAACTGGATTAGCTACTGGGGTCTGAACCGGAAGGTGGGTAGCAGGAGTCTGGACCCCTCCCCAGCCCAAGATACGACTGCTGCAATAGGGAATGTGTCAGCCTCGGCACACTCTCCATAAGGCCCACTAAACGGACCAAAGCATCCTGAAGAAACAGGGTAGTAATAAACCCCTCGGGGACTTGAGCTAGAACCCCCTCATTAATATCGTTCTAAGGTTCCACAACTGGGGTTGCTGCCTGAGCAATGCGCTGAGTCCTACCCGTGCCTCGGCCTCTAGCGCTGCCTCGGCCTTTGCCCCTAGTGGGAGCTGCTGCTGCTGGAGGACCGGAATGTTGGTCAGCGGAAGAGGAAGCACGTGCTCTCGTCATCTGCAAGAGAATAGAAGAACCCCATCAGTATTTGAGATAAAAAGAATCGCACGATAGAATAGAAACAAAATGGAGTTGTTTCCTAACTCAATAGCCTCTGAGAGATAAGTACAGACGTCTCCGTACCGATCCTTCAGACTCTACTGATCTTGTTTGTGAATTGTGAGACCTAAGCAACCTAGCGCTCTGATACCAGCTTGTCACGAGCCAAATTCTCAACCTTAGAGATCGTGATGGCGCCTAACATCACACTTGCTAGGCAAGCTAATGTTAGATATCGATTAGCTATTTTCCTTTGATTATCCCTTTAGACATAATAAAATAAATTTAAAGTAAACTTAATCTAAGGTTTTCCAACGAATAACTCCAAATATAAAATGATAAACAACTAAATAAACCGAACCACGAACTAATTATAAATAACTCTAAGACTATCCAGGGTCTGGTGTCATAATTCACGAACTACTAAAGAATACTACAAATAATAGGCTGAAAGAAATAATATAATTATTTTGAGAAAATATAAAACAGTCTCTACGAACTAAGAGAAGACTCTCGGGATCTGCGAACGCCGGCAGATATACCTCGTGTCTCCGGGTAATGGATGGTGGCTACTAAAAATCTCTATTGCTGGCCGGTACCTGTATCTGCACAAAAGCGTGCAGAGTGTAGTATCAGTACAACCGACCCCATGTATTGATTAAGTGCCGAGCCTAACCCCGACGAAGTAGTGACGAGGCTAAGGTGGGGCAATTATAACTTAACCTGCGAAAATATATGTATATAATAAAGTAATAAAACAATCCTACTCAAATAAGAAAATATAACTGCAACAATGAATAAATAAAATAACTCAGTCGCCTATTCCAGGCCTCAGCTGTGACCAAGATCCCACATAAATTTCCAAACTTTACTTTAAAATAACCGTATGTGCATAATATGAGAAACAATAGAGTAAAACAATACGTTTTTCCAAATCTTTGTGTTTAAATTCAGTAACACATAAAAGTCCCCCCTTATCACTGTCTTGTTGCGGCGTGCAACCCGTTCTCACCTGTCCACCCTTATCACTATCATTTATTTCACCTGTCCACCCTTGTCACTATCATTTATCTCACCTGTCCACCCTTATCACTATCATTTATTTCGCCTGTCCACCCTTATCACTATCTTGTTATCCACTCTTATCACTATCAATTTATTTATTTATCAAAAACTTTCACAACACTTTTATCTCAACAATTGTAAACAGAAAACTGTACTTCTCATAGACTCGTCAACATTATCACAAAAATGGAACCAGGAGGAATACTTATATATATCGTAAAATAATGTCAACCCGCTCAATCTTGATATACCACAATACAACCAAGGAAAACACTAATACTTTTTTTAAAAATAATTGCAACCAGACTTAACAATAAATTAACAAGCCAAGTAATCATAGAAACAACAATGGACATGAAACGATTAAAACATGAGCAATTAAATTTAGAAATGGGGAAGGGATCATGTAAGCAGATAATTTGGTGGTGCATAGATACTCGTCACCTCACCTATACACCACACACATGCAATTTCACATAACAATTGAGTTGGGGATTCCTATTCCCTCTAGTCAAGGTTAAACCAAGCATTTACCTCAATTTCGCAGGCCATTCACTGTTCAATTATAGCTTTTCCTCTTAAATTCACCTCCAATACACTTGAATATAACCATAATTAATTTAATATCATTAATTAATGCTAAAGGAACCAACTTTACTAAAAATTATAATTTTTCCTAAGTTTTCTCAAAAAAAGTTAAAACCGACCCCGGGCCTGCTTGGTCTAAACTCGATGTTCGGACCAAATTACGTTTATTCATTCACCCACGAGCCCGAATATACAATTAGTTTCAAAATCCGACCTCAATTCGAGGTAAAGGTTCTATTTTTACAAAATTTCCTAATTCTACCCAAACCTTTAATTTTTACCATGAAAATTCTTAGTTTTAAATTTAAAAGTGATGTTAATCATTGGATAATTGAAAGAGTAAAGTTTAGAATTGATTACCAACAACTTGGGGATGAACTTTGATGAAGAAAATCGTCCTTAGGGCTGTTTAGTTCAAAAGTTATGAAGAAAAAGGGTTATGTCCGTGTTTAAGAGTGAAGTTATATAGCTGGGCAGGCCTTCTATGCGTTCGCATAGGGCCTGTCGCGTTCGCATGGAACAAAATAATGGCCCCAGTGATTTACACTATTTTTTAACCAAAGAATTAGATCCTTTGACCGAAGCTATTTCGAGGATGAACTCGAGTTAGTGACAATCAAGGAAATAAGTGAAACGAGTAATAGACAATATTGCAGAAATATAGAAAAGCACAGTAGATTGTATTCGAAAATCAGATGCCTTTACAAGTTGTATTCTCATTCCTTATATACCTTGATATAACGTACAACTCTTGCTATGATTTCCCATTAATGATTAATTATGACATTAATGGGGCGTTACAAAGGATAATGGTAATTGGGGTACGGTTAAATAATGTACAAGTAATCAATTTTGGGTCCTTGAATCTGCCCGTAGCTTTGTCCAGATTCATTCTGACCGTGTCTCTTCCCTGTCTTGATCAGGTTGAGTTTCCCATAGCTGATGAGCTCGAGGTTTTATTGAATCGTGCCTCTTTGTTCCGTACCTCTTCAAATAATCACATCCAGCTGTCGCGTTCTCCTTTGTCCACATAACTGGCTGAGTTGTCAAGAGTTGGCTTACGTGTGAAACTCTTTTTTACCAATACAGATAGTCCCCCCACTTACCATATATTTATCGATTTATATTTGGTAAGTGGATACTCATTTATGGGGGAATATTTTACCGCCGCTTTACCTCGAAACATTGTATCCTTCTCTGAATCATAGGCATCGTTTGTCACTACTATTTAATGCTCATACCACGTGTCCTTCTCGGATTGGTTCTGCATTTACTCGGCACCTTTTAGGGCTTTTTGCGGCTGCGTCAGTCCCGAAGTGACATCTTCAATTATGACTTTTCATCATTATTTTTCTTTTTTTCCATGTTTGACGGTTGTCCTCAAGTATAAATACCTTTCTTCTTTTCTTTTCTTCCACGAAACACTTTCTAACTTTGTCTTTTATAAAGAACTTTCTTCTTGCCTTTGTAAACATGTCTTCTTCAAACCAACCTCAGGGAGTAATAGATATTGAAAATTTAATGCCATCTTCTGCTCCAACTAGAAGTCAGAGGGGTAGTAGACTTAGAAGTCTAGGATCCACTCCTTCGAGGGACTCCTCTTCTTCTCAGATAGTTCCCTCATTCCACTAGATCTCTAGTTTCTCCGAGGGTTACGGTTTCTCGGTCTTTGTCTAGAGGTAGAGGTGAACACCTTCGTGAACCTGGAGTTGATGAAATTGTNGAGAGTGTCGAAAGGTATCCAACCCTTATAACTGAGGGTCAAATTTTCCTTGTTCGTAGGGAGTATTTTTTGAGGCCTGATTTCCCTGTCTACATTCCGAATAGTAATCAAAGAATAACGTCTTACAAGACGGGATATTCTTTTGTTTATACGTACCCTTTCACTCTAGGGTTTAGACCCCCCATTGACCCAGTCATAATTGAATTATGTCTTTTTTTCAATATCTTCTTCGGACAAGTTGGTCCGCTTGTGTGGAGAGTTGTTGCATATCTTAGGAGTTTAGATTCTTTAGCCTCGACTCCTTTTACTTTCAACCATATTATTCATCTCTACTCTCCTGCCTTGTTTCGTCAAGGGGTTTTTACTCTGACTGCTAGGAGCAAAAGAGTGATGGTAACCCCTGGAGATGATAAGGATAGGGGTTGGTACCTCCGGTATGTTGTTGTACCCACTTTTGGTTTAGTGGGTGAAGAAAATTTTCCCTACCCTTAGAACTGGAATCGTGCACGTGAGTATGATTTAGCTCACATCTATTTACTTTTCCTCATTCTGACTTGAGATGTTTTACTGACACCGTATTTGTTTCTTCTTCTCTCAGCAATCATGGGTACTGTTGAGAATGTCTCCGGTATCCGTGATTGGGTAGAAAAATTATTGTTCGTTGCTCCTTTAGCAGAGAGATCTTGGAAGTACTTCGCTGGGAGGTACGGTTGGCATGTAAAGACCCACAGTAAGTGAAGCTTTTGTTCTTGATTCTTTCCTTACTCGAGCCTCTTCTTTCTCTTTCGCTTAACTTTTCCCTTTTGATAGGGTTCTCTGCTCATGGGGTGTCTGCTTCATCTATCCCAAAGATGTCTTTGGCCCAGGCCCAAGAGATTATTGTTGGTTCGTCTTCCTCGAAGAGGAATATTGGTGAGTCCCGTTCCGTAGAAGAAGAAGAAGAGGAGGGTGCTTTGGTGCGCAGGCCACAGAGAAGGCGGGTGGTTTCAGACGATGAGTATACACCCATGACGTTGCCTTCCGTTTCTGTAGTTGTGCCCTCTACCTTTGAAGATGTTTCACATTCCCCCATTCATAAGTCTGTAGATTACTTGTTCCATGAAGGTTTTGACCTTGCTCCTGATGATGTCCCTTTAGCTGCTGTTTTTCCTGCTTCTTTAAGAGAAGCTGTCTCATCTGCTCCTTTGGCTATTACGGCTTCTACTGTTGTTTTGCCCGCGGCTTCCTCAACTCTTCAATCCTCCGTGCCTGCTGCTTTGCCCGTGGCTTATCCAGTTCCTCAACCCTCCGTGCCTGTTGTTGCTTCATCTCTGCCTACTTCCATGCCTTCCGCTAGGGAAGTAGTTCTTCCAGCAGAGAGATACGTCATGTGATAATAGAGGTTCCAGCTGAGGGGAATCTTTTCAAGAAAAAGGGTGAGCCCGAAGTGCGGCTCAAGCCTTTGATAGGTCCCGCTGAGAAAATCAAGCTAGCCAGCCATAGTGCTTTTACATGGGCCAATGAAGTTGTGCAGACCTCTTTGAAGGTATGATGCAGGTTATATTCTTTTATTTTCGCATATGAAATTTATCATATCTAATTGGTTTATTTCTTGTAGATTAATCTTATAGGCATGGAGCTCATGAAGAGGATCTCAAATACGGATCAGGAGACAAAAGAGTTGCAGGCCGATGGTGATAATTGGAAAGCACAATATGATAGCCTAAGGATTGACATGGATGCCTTAGAAGAGGAAAGGGGTACCTTGAAGCGGCAGATGAGGCTCATGGCGGTAGAACTGACAGTAGAGAAGGCTTCTTCCAGTCAGGCTGATAAAGACAAGAGTGTTCTGGAGTCCTCATTTGCTGAGCAGCTGTCCCGCGCCTCAGAAGAGATTAGAGACTTGAAAAACTTGCTGGGGCAGAAGGAGGAATACTCAAGCGAGCTCGTGCAATCACTCACTCGTACTCAAGGGGACCTTCGTAGTGCTTTAGATAAAGTTCAAACTCTGGAGGAGCCGATTATACAGTTAAGGGCCGCCCATGAAGGTGCTGAAGCGGAGAAGGACGGATTGAGAGCTGAGCTTCAAGTATGGGCAAGGGATTATGAAGATCTTGAAGAGGTGTCTGTTGTTGATGTGAGCTGGGCGTATATGAATTCTCGCCTTGACAAATTAACGGAAATGAGTCAAGAGGGTTTCGACCTTGGTGTTGTAATAGCTAAAATTAAGGAAGCCATGGAGAAGGCTCGACAAGGTCATAACCTCTCTTCACCTGATGGTGAGACTCTTGCTGCTCGTGCCTCTTCATCTCTAGTTGCTCCCATTCCTCCTGCTGATGAAGAAGTCAATCCTCCTTCTCGAGAAGATTAATGTGCTGATTCACCCCCCCCCCCCNCCCCAACTGACAACTTAGGGGCATTTCGATGTATAAACTATATGCGGCTAAGTACTAGTTTGTACTTAGCTATTTTTTTCGAATATATGCAAATGAAGACTTTTTGCTTCGAGTTCTGCTTTACTCTTAAGTCTTTTGCATGTTTAATTTTTGAGGTTTTTGTTTTTACCTCTGAATTGTTGCATGAGGATGCTAGTAATCACTCGTACCTTTTCATAGTAGGTACGGTGTTTGTGAGCCTTTTTGTAGTAGACTTCATTTATAAAAGAGGGCCCTTTATGATTGATATGAAGAAGACGTCTCAACTTCATGATAATGCAATAGAGTGATAGGAATTTTACACATGTTTAAGAATGTTTCCAAGGAAAGTTTTTTGTTTGAACTTCCATGACATTTTACATGTGTTTGGTTATCGTCTAAAACTCATGTTTGCAACTGTTTTTGTTTAACAGATTTGATATACTCTTGTATTTCGTAACTGTTTTTCATAGGTAACAGTTTTTCGATATTAATACAAGGAAACAACTGTTTTTCACTAGTAACAGTTTTTATAAAGATTGGGGTTTTTACCCGCAACTGTTTTGGAAACAGTTTTCTAATAAGTACGAGGGAAATGTTTTCTTATTCGTAACTATTTTTATTTGATAACAGTTTCTTGAACAAATACAAGGGTTTAGATCTTTCATCCATAACTGTTTTATTCGAGAACAGTTTTTTGAATGAGTATATTGATGATGATCTTTTACCCCTAACTGTTTTTGTTACAACAGTTTTGAATAAGTATAAAGATGTACATTTCTTTCTCGTGACTAATATTTTTCCTTTCAACCTGAATATGTTCGAAGGTTTTTGCTTTTTGCATTAGGCTTTGTATTTGGATGGCTCTTTTGATTTCTTTCGATTCTGCTCGTGTCACTTGTCTTCTTGGGTAGATGGGTCTTCAGGCTCGAGCTTTTGACTTTTTGATAGTCTTCTTTGCTTCGTCTTAGCCTTCCATACTGTATAGTCCCCCAAGTGTTTGAGCTTTGAAGAATGAAATCTCGAGCACTTGATTATTCCTTCCTTGTGGTCCTTTTCCTGAAAAGGAAAAACATTCCGGACTCGAAGGTATATAGTTTTTTAGATGATGACGACTTAACCCTTTAAAACGCCCATCAGAAAGTGTAACCCTAGACCGGGTATTGTGTTATTTCCTCGCGTCTTTGCAGGTCTAATATCATCATCTGGTGATGGGTTAGCTTTATGCCTATCATCTAAAAAAGTTAGTAAAATTTTTAAATGTTCAAAATAAAATCGAACGTGTGATACCTGACCGAGGCTATTTCTTTTCCTTAGAAGTAATACTTCTTTAGGTGGATGGCATACCAGCTTGTTGGTAGAACTCTGCCGTCCATAGCTTCCAACTCATAGGTGCCCTTCCCAGCTATGCCTCGGCTTTTGTAAGGTCCTTCCTAGTTTAGATTTAGCTTTCCCAGCGCCTGCTTTTTTTGTTGATTGAAAGACTTTTTTGAGGACGAAATACCCAATCTTGAAGTACCTGAGATGAGCTTTACGGTTGTAATAACGCTCTATGATTTGTTTTTGAGTTGCCGTCCATATCAGTGTTGCTTCTCTCCGTGGTTCGAGCAGGTCCAGGTTGGTCCTTAATTCGTCATCGTTTGCTTCCTCCATGGCTGTTGTGAACCTTATGATTGGTTCTCCAATCTCCACAGGTATTAAGGCTTCTGAGACATAGACAAGTGCAAACGGAGTTTCTCCCGTGGCTATTTTTGAAGTTGTTCAGTATGCCCATAGTACCGCTGGTAACTCATCAGGCTAGTTTCCTTTGGCTTTATCCAGCCGCTTCTTTAGATTGTTGATGATGAACTTATTCATTAACTCAGCTTGACCATTAGCCACGGGGTGGTATGGCGTTGAAGTGATCCGTTTGATTTTCCAGCTTTCGAAGAATTCTGTGATTTGCGAGCCTATGAATTGTGGACCATTATCGCACACGATATCCTTTGGTATCCAATAGAGACATATTATGTTTCGCCATAAGAAGCTTTTAACTTTCTTTTCTCGCACTTGTTTGAACGCTTCTGCCTCTACCCATTTTGTAAAATAGTCGGTTAGCATGAGCAAAAACCGTACCTGTCTTTTAGTTGTGGGAAGAGGTCCTACTATGTCCATACCCCATTTCATGAATGGCCATGGGATATTATTGGATGCAATAATTCCGCTGGTCGATGCATGTTAATTGGCAAACCTTTGGCACCTGTCGTATTTGGATACGAAGTTCTCGACCTCTTCTTCCATCTTGGGCCAATAGTATCCAACTCTGATTAGGGTTTTCACTAAGGATCTCTCCCCTTAGTGATTTCCACAGTGTCCTTCGTGGACTTCTTTCATCACAAATTCCATTTGGTTAGGTCCGAGGCATTTAGCTAGGGGTCCTCCGAACATCTTGCGATAAAGCGAGTTGCGAATAAGGCAGTACCATGCAGCTTTGCGGTGAAGTGCTTGAGCTGATTTCCTGTCTTCAGGTACGATACCATTTTGCAAAAAATTAAGACTTTCGTTTCTCCAGTCCCATGTTAAGTTGTTGAAAGTTACCTCATTCCTGTCCTGGTCAATCATTGAGTGGAATAGTTGGACGACAATTGCATTATCTTTGTTTGTTACTTCCGTGACTGCTGCGAGGTTAGGTGATGCATCTGTTTCTGCATTTTCCTCTCTAGGTATTTGCATTACCTTCCATGTTTTGAATTGTCTCACTAGCTCTCGTGCTTTTTAAAGATATTGTTGCATTCGAGTCTCTCGAGCGATGTAAGTCCCCTGCATTTGATTTACTACCAGTTGGGAGTAGTTGTTGATCATGATTTGCTCGATTGAGAGCTCCCATGCGAGTTCAAGCCCTGCAATAGCAGCTTCTTGCTCTGCTTCATTGTTAGTTATAGGATAACACTTGATAGCTTGCCGTGTCTTTTCACCCGTGGGTGATATTAAGACTATGCCTAAGCCGACACCTTTTATATTTGAGGAGCCATCGGTGAATAGGGTCCATAGGCCCGAATTAGCACCGTTAAAAAGTTGTAACTCTTTTTCTACTTCAGGGATAATGCTATTACTAAAGTCAGCAACAAAATCAGCTAGTATTTGAGACTTAATTGCAGTCCTAGGCTGATAGATTATTTCATGCTCACTTAATTCTATGGCCCACTTGGCTAATCTTCCTGACAATTCCTGTTTATGCAGAATATTTCTTAAAGGATATGAAGTCACAACGGTGAATTGGTGACATTGAAAATATGGTCGTAATTTTCTAGATACTATTATCAAAACTAAGACTAATTTTTCCAGATGTGGATATCTAGTTTCAGCATCTAGAAAAGTTTTACTTACATAGTACATTGGTGATTGCTGACCCTTTTCTTCTCTTACCAGTACTGCACTTACAACAATTTCTGAAACAACCAGGTAGATGTACAATTTCCCCCCCTTCTTTTGGCTTTGAAAGCAGCGGTGGTTTCGATAGATAAATCTTCAGATTCTTGAGGGCTTGCTGACATTCTTCAGTCCATTCGAACTGATTCTGCTTTTTGAGAACTGGGAAGAATTTAAAACTTTTTTTGGAATACTTAGAAATAAATCTTCCCAAAGCTGCTATTCTCCCTGTTAGTCTTGGAACTTCTTTTTTATTTGTTAAAATATCAGGTATTTCTTCTATAGCTTTAATTTGAGCGGGGTTTCCCTTTGTTCGATACAAGGAAACCAAAAAAATTTACATTATTACACTCCAAAAGCGCATTTTTATGGATTTAGCTTCATATTATACCTGCGTAAAATATCAAAAGTAGTAGAGAGATGCTGGAAATGGTCTTATTCTTGTGTTGATTTTACCAACATATCATCAATATAGACTTCCATTGTCTTTCCAAGAAGTTCTTGGAACATTTTAGTCACTAATCTTTGATAGGTGGCTCCAGCATTTTTCAAGCCAAAAGGCATAACTTTATAACAGTAAGTCCCCCTGTTTGTAATGAAGGAAATTTTTTCCTCATCTGAGGGATCCATTTTAATCTGATTATAACCAAAATATGCATCTAAAAAGCATAATAATTCATGACATGTGGTGGCCTCAATCATTTGATCTATATGTGGTAATGATAATGAATCTTTGGGGCATGCTTTATTTAAGTCAGTATAATCTACGCATACTCTCCATTTTCCATTCTTTTTAGGTACTACCACGATGTTAGCTAGCCAGTTAGGGTACGTTACCTCTCGTATCGAACCAATCTTCAATAGTTTCTATACCTCTTCGTCGATCACTTGGTTCTTGAATGGTCCTTGCTTTCTTTTCTTCTGCGTAACAAGTACGAATGATGGATCTTCATTTAGTTTATGTGTCATCACTTCTATTGGGATGCCTGTCATATCTGAGTGGGACCATGCAAAGAAGTCTACGTTAACCTTTAAATAATTAATTAACTTACCTCTTCGACTGGGGCCCAGCCTCGTGCCTATATACACTTTCTGTTCACGCTTTTGTTCAGACAATGGAACAACTTTGAGCCCTTCCGTAGTTGTTTTGATGTGCTCATCTTCCTCTGGTTCATGAATGACGTCCGGTCTGGAATCTGCATCCGTCTGGTCTAATGCACCTTCCGTGGCAACTTGATTCAGCTTCTCGTAAGTATCTTCTTTCGTACCTGTTTCAGCAATAATACCTTCCGTACCTGTTTGGGTAGTAATTTCTTCCATGCCTGTTTGGGCGGTGTTATCCGCTCGGGAGATTCCCTTATCTTGTGATTCTTCCACCTCTATTTTTTTGTTGTAGTGTACCACAGAGTTTATATTTCTTGCGGTTTGCTGATCGCCTCTAATTTGCTGAATCCCCCATTCAGAGGGGAATTTAATTACCTGATGCAAGGTGGAGGGTATTGATTTCATGTCGTGGATCCATGTCCTTCCCACGATTACGTTATAATCCATGTCAGTATTGATGACTTGGAACCTGGTACTTTTGATCACCCCCTCAGCATAAGAGCTAAGCTCAATTTCTCCTTTTGTTATAACCGTGGAGTTATCAAACCCTGATATGGCTCGTGCCCTTGGGATTACTTGATTCCCAAATAGCATTTCTTCCACGACTCTTAGCAAAATGATAGTGACTGAACTACCTGGATCAATCAACACACTTTTTACGTTAGTGTCATGAATAAGTAAAGATATTACCAGAGCATCGTTGTGAGGAAGCATTAATCCGCCGATATCTACATCATCGAAGGTTATATCGTCCTCTTTCATATTTTCACGAACCCATTTTCCATGTGTAATTGTGAACTTTATGGTCGTTTTGCAGACCACTCTGTTTACTTCTTCACCTCTGTGTATCACGTTGACGGTTCGTTTTAGAGAAGGAGGCTTTGGGGGCTCCTGCCTGTTCTTTATATATGGTTGTTTACCTTTATCGCTAAACAATTCTGTTAAATAACCCTGTTTCAATAAATTTTCTACTTCACCTTGTAAAAATCTGCAATCTACAGTCTTCTGCCCATGATCGTTATGGAATTCACACCAGTGATCTGGGTTCCTTCTATTTGGATTTGATCGCATCTCTTTGGGCCACTTAACCTTATCTCCCATGTTCCTCAATATTGAGACAAGTTCAGTAGTACTTACATTAAAGGTTGATCACCAATTTGGGCATTACCTCTAGGTCATTCATCTTGATCTAATCTGGATCTAGATGAGGATGTGACTACGTCTCTTCCTGGTGGTCTATAGTCTGACCTAGTGTTTTCAAACCTGGGACGAATATCACGTCCCGAGGGTCCTAAGTAAGGATCTTACTTGTTTTTACCTGTTCTTCTGTCTGATTCAGGATGTCTAGATCTGGAATGATCTTCATCTGTCGAACGAGCGATGATATCTTCTTATATTCTGAGTTTAGTACTATACCTGTTATATACATCGTTCCATGTTGTAGAGGGGAATTCTCTTAGACTTTCCTTAAGTCGTCTCGTGGATTCTGAGCTCTTATCGTTTAGGTTGCTTGCAAATGCCATGGCTGCCCAATTATCAGGCACCCTGGGTAATTGCATTCTTTCTCGTTGAAACCTGTCTACAAACTCACGGAGTAGTTCCGTGTCTCCTTGTTTTATTTTGAATATGTCTTCCATTCTTTTCTCAACATTTTATGCACCAGAGTGTACTTTTATAAATGAATCGGCAAGCTCAGCAAAAGAGTCAATAGAATTTTCAGGGAGAAGAGAATACCAGGTTAGGGCTCCTTTTGTATGTGTTTCCCCAAATTTTTTGACAAGGACTGATTCAATCTCTTGTTTTGTTAAGTCGTTGCCTTTTACTCCGGTAGCGAAAGCAGTCACATGATCACGTGGGTCAGTTGTTCCATCATATTTGGGAACGTTGGGCATTTTAAACTTCTTGGGTATAGGCAAGGGTGCCGCACTTGGCTTCCATGGTTGTTGAGAATACCTATCAATATCAATGCCTTTGATAATAAGTGGTACTCCACGAATTTGTTCGATGCGATCGTTATGCTCCTTCATCTGTTTCTGCATGGTTAACAGTAAATTTTGTAATTCAGAGTTATTAGATATACCTGGTCTAGGTTCGAGTGATTCATTAGTAGTATCTCCCCTTCCTGAGTTGGCCAACCCAGATTGAGGATTTTCCAATGTGATGGTATTATTGGTGGGTGGTGTCGGTGGTGCAGGTAACGCTACCGGTAATCCCCTCGCAAATTCTTGCAAAGCTTGGCTCACATACTCTGCAATCATTTGGTTTACTCGATCTTGTTCCACCTTTTGATCATTATTATCATTGTTGTTATTGGATCTTTCTAGGGATTGTTCCCTTGAACCACGTGGGGTTCTTGAAGGTGATGGAACTGGGGTTCCATTCCTTTGCTAGTTTTTGTCATTGGAGTTCGACATAGTGTTTAGCCAAAGAATTAGATCCTTTGACTAAAGCTATTTCTAGGATGAACACGTATTACTGATAATCAAGGAAATAGAGAAAAATGAATAATAGACAATATTGCAGAAATATAAAAAAGCAAAGTAGATTGTATTCGAGAATCAGATGCCTTTACAAGCTGTATTCCCCTCCCCTATATAGGAGATTCCTTGATATAATGTACAACTCTTGTTATGGTTGCTCATTAATGACTAATTATGACATTAATGAGGCATTACAAAGGATAACGGTAATTGGGGTACGGTTACATAACGTTTGAGTAATCAATTGTGGGTTCTTGAATTTGCCCATAGCTTTGTCTAGATTCATTCTGACCATGCCTCTTCCCTGTTTTGATCAGGTTGAGTTTCCCGTGGCTGATAAGCTCGAGGATTTATTGAATCGTGCCTCTTTGTTCCGTACCTCTTCAAAGAATCACACCCAGTTGTCGCGTTCTACTGTGTACACGTAACTGGTTGAGTTGTCAAAAGCTGGCTTACGTGTGAAACTCTTTTTTACTAATACAGATAGTCCCCCCACTTACCATATATTTATCGATTAATATTTGGTAAGTGGATATTCATTTATGGCGGGAATATTTTTCCGCCACTTTTCCTCGAAACATTGTATCCTTCTCTGCACCATAGGCATTGTTTGTCACTTCCATTTAAGCTCATACCACGTGTCCTTTTCGGATTGGTTCTGCATTTACTCGGCACCGTTTAGGGATTTTTGCGGCTGTGTCAGTCCCAAAGTGACATCTTCAATTATGACTTTTCATCATTATTTTTCTTTTTTTCCATGTTTGACGGTTGTCCTCAAGTATAAATACCTTTCTTCTTTTCTTTGCTTCCACGAAACACTTTCTAACTTTTTCTTTTGTAAAGAACTTTCTTCTTTCCTTTTGTAAACATGTCTTCTTCAAACCAACCTCAGGGAGTAATAGATATTGAAAATTTAACGCCATCTTCTGCTCCGACTAGGAGGCAGAGGGGTGGTATACTTAGAAGTCTAGGATCCACTCCTTCGAGGGGTTCCTCTTCTTCTCAGATAAATCCCTCTCATTCCACTAGATCTCTAGTTTCTCCGAGGTTTAGGGTTTCTCGGTCTTTGTCTAGAGGTAGAGGTGAACGCCTTCGTGAACCTGGAGTTGATGAAATTATCCCTGCTGAGTTTGTCTTTGCTAGAGATAATAAATTTCTTGTATACCAATCTTCTTCCCTTGAGAGTGTCGAAAGGTATCCAACCCTTATAACTGAGGGTCAGATTTCCCTTGTTCGTAGGGAGTGTTTTTGGAGGCCTGATTTCCCTGTCTACATTCCGAATAGTAATCAAAGAATAACGTCTTACAAGACAGGATATTCTTTTGTTTATACGTACCCTTTCACTCTAGGGTTTAGACCCCCCATTGACCCAGTCATAATTGAATTCTGCCGTTTTTTCAATATCTGCTTAGGACAAGTTGGTCCGCTTGTGTGGCGAGTTGTTGCATGTCTTAGAAGTTTATCTTCTTTAGCCTCGGTTCCTTTTACTTTCAACTATCTTATTCATCTCTACTCTCCTACCTTATTTAGTGAAGGGATTTTTACTCTGACTGCTAGAAGAAAAAGAGTGATGGTAACCCCTGGTGATGATAAGGATAGGGGTTGGTACCTCCGGTATGTTGCTGTACCCATTGTTGGTTTAGTGGGTGAAGAAAATCTTCCCTTCCCTGAGAAGTGGAATCATGCACGTGAATATGTTTTACCTCTTTTAGAAGAGATATTGTTTTTCGTTGCTCCTTTAGAAGAGAGATCTTGGAAGTACCTCGCTGGGAGGTATGGTTGGTATGTAAAGACCCACGGTAAGTGAAGCTTTTGTTCTTGCTTCTTTCCTTACTCGAGTCTCTTCTTTCTTTGTCGCTTAACTTTTCCCCTTTTGATAGGGTTCTTTGCTCGTGGGGTGTCTGCTTCATCTATCCCGAAGATGTCTTTGGCTCAGGCCCAAGAAATTATTGTTGGTTCATCTTCCTCGAAGAGGAAGATTGGTGAATCTCGTTCTGTAGAAGAAGAAGAAGAAGGGGCTTTAGTACACAGGGCACGGAGAAGGCGGGTGGTTTCAGATGATGAGTTTACACCCTTGACCTTGCCTTCTGTGTCTATGGTAGAGCCCTCTACCCTTGAAGATGTTTCACATTCCCCCCATTCATAAGTTTGTGGATTGCCTATTCCATAAAGGTTTTGACCTTGCTCCTGACGATGTCCCTTTGGCTGCTGTCTTTCCTACTTCTTTAAGAGAAGCTGTTTCATCTGCTCCTTTGGCTATTACGGCTTCTGCTGTTGCTTTGCCTGTGGCTTCCTCAACTCTTCAACCCTCTGTGCCTGCTGCTTTGCCTGTGGCTTCTCCAGCTCCTCAACCCTCCGTGCCTGTTACTGTTTCATCTTTGCCTGCTTCCATGCCTTCCGCTAGGGAAGTAGGGTCTTCCAACAGAGAGATGCGGCAGGTGGTAATAGAGGTTCCAGCTGAGTGGAATCTTTTCAAGAAAATGGGTGAGCCCGAAGTGTGGCTCAAGCCTTTGATAGGTCCCTCTGAGAAAGCCAAGCTAGCCAGCCACGGTGCTCTTACATGGGCCAATGAAGTCGTGCATACTTCTTTGAAGGTATGATGCAGGTTATCCTCTTTCATTTTCGCATATGAAATTTATCATATCTGATTGGTTTATTTCTTATAGATTAATCTTATAGGCATGGAGATCATGAAGAGGATCTCAAACACGGACCAGAAGACAAAAGAGTTGTATGCCGATGCTGATAATTGGAAAGCACAGTATGATAGCCTAAGGATTGACATGGATTACTTGGAAGAGGAAAGGAGTACGTTGAAGCGGCAGATGAGGCTCATGACAGCAGAACTGGCAGTAGAGAAGGCTTCTTCCAGTCAGGCTGATAAAGATAAGAGTGTTCTGGAGTCCTCATTTGCTAAGTAGTTGTTCCCCGCCTCAGAGGAGATTAGAGACTTGAAAAACTTGTTGGGGAAGAAGGAGGAATACTTAGGAGAGCTCGTGCAATCACTCACTCGTACTCAAGAGGACCTTCTTAAGGCTTTAGATATTTGAGGAGTCGATTGTACCGTTAAGGGCCGCCCATGAAGCTGCTGAAGCGGAAAAGGACGGATTGAGAGTTGAGCTTCAAGTATGGGCAATGGATTATGAAGATCTTGAAGAGGTGGCTGCTGTTGATGTGAGCTGGGCATACATGAATTCTCGCCTTGACACATTGACGTAAATGAGTCAAGAGGGTTTCGACCTTAGTGCTGAAATAGCTAAAACTAAGGAAGCCATGGAGAAGGCTCAACAAGGTCATAACCTCTCTTCACCTGATGGTGAAACCCCAGCCACTCGTGCCTCTTCATCTCTAGTTTCTCCCGCTTCTTCTTCCAGTGAAGTCATCCCCCCTCTTGAAGAAGTTTAGTTGGTTCACCCTTTTTTTATCTTTGTCTCAATTGGTCGTTACCCCCAGTCCCATCGGGGGTAAATTTAGATTTGTTTAAAGTCCCCAAATGACAATTTCGGGGCACCTCAATGTATATAAGAATTCTATACGGCTAAGTATAAGTTAATACTTAGTTTTGCTTAGCCGTTTTAATATATTAATGCTAGTACGAATTTTGTTGAGTTTCTGTTTCACTCTTTAAGTCTTTTGCATGCTTCATTTTTCGAGGTTTTAGTTTTACCTCTGAGTTTTGCATATAGAATGCTTTAGATTTACTCGTACAGTTTCGCAATAGGCACGGTGTCATATTAAATGTGTGCCACTTTGTAGTAGGCATAATTTTTGGAAGAGGGCCCTTTATAATTAACATGAAGAAGATGTCTCAACTTCATGATAATGCAATAGAGTGATAGGAATTTTACACATGTTTAAGAATGTTTCCAAGGAAAGTTTTTTGTTTGAACTTCCATGACATTTTACATGTGTTTGATTATCGTCTAAAACTCATGTTGCAACTGTTTTTGTTTAACATATTTGATATGCTCTTGTATTTCGTAACTGTTTTTCATAGGTAACAGTTTTTCGATATTAATACAAGGGAACAACTGTTTTTCACTAGTAACAGTTTTTTTTATAGAGATTGGGTTTTTACCCGCAATTGTTTTCGTCCATAATTGTCTTATTTGATAACAGCTTTCTGAACAAATACAAGGATTTAGATCTTTCATCCATAATTGTCTTATTTGATAACAGTTTTTTGAATGAGTACATTAATGATGGTATTTTACCCCTAACTGTTTTTGTTACAACAACTTTGAATAAGTATAAAGATGTACATTTCTTTCTCGTGACTAATATTTTGCCTTTCAACCTGAACATATTCGAAGGTTTTTTGCATGTTTGCATCAGGCTTTGTATTTGGATGACTCTTTTTGATCTCTTTCGATTCTGCTCGAATCACTTGTCTCGTTGGGTAGATGGGTCTTCAAGCTCAAGCTTTTGACTTTATGATAGTCTTTTTTGCTTCGTTTTAGCCTTCCATACTGTATAGTCCCCCAATTGTTTGAGCTTTGAAGAATGAAATCTCGAGCACTTGATTATTCCTTCCTTGTGGTCCTTTTCCTGTGAAGGAAAAACATTCCGGACTCGAAGGTATATAGTTTTTTAGATGATGACTGCTTAACCCTTTACAACATCCATCAGAAAGTGTAACCCTAGACTGGGAATTGTGTTATTTCTTTGCGTCTTTGTAGGTCTAATAACATCATCTGGTGATGGGTTAGCTTTATGCCTATCATCTAAAAAAGTTAGTAAAATTTTTAAATGTTCAAAATAAAATCGAACNGCTTTCAACTCATAGGCGCCTTTCCCTGCTATGCCTCGGATTTTGTAGGGTCCTTCCCAGTTTAGATTTAGCTTTCCCAGCGCCTGCTTCTTTCGTTGATTGAAAGACTTTCTTGAGGACGAAGTCCCCAATCTTGAAGTACCTGAGATGAGCTTTACGCTTGTAATAACGCTCTATGATTTGCTTTTGAGCTGCCACACGTATCAGTGCTGCTTCTCTCCATGGTTCGAGCAGATACAGATTGGTCCTCAATTCGTCGTCGTTTGCTCCCTCCATGGCTTTTGAGAACCTTATGCTTGGTTCGCCAATATCCACAGGTATTAAGGCTTCTGAGCCATAGACAAGTGCGAACGGGGTTTCTCCCGTGGCTATTTTTGAAGTTGTTTTGTATGCCCATAATACCACTGGTAACTCATCATGCCAGTTTCCTTTAGTTTTATCCAACCGCTTCTTTAGATTGTTGATGATGACCTTATTCATTGACTCAGCTTGACCATTAGCCACTAGGTGGTATGGTGTTGAAGTGATCCGTTTGATTTTCCAGCTTTCGAAGAATTATGTGATTTGCGAGCCTATGAATTGTGGGCCATTATCGCGCACAATATCTTTTGGTATTCCAAAGCGACATATTATGTTTCTCCATAAGAATATTTTAACTTCCTTTTCTCGCACTTGTTTGAACGCTTCTGCCTCTACCTATTTTGTAAAATAGTCGGTTAGCATGAGCAAAAATCGTACCTGTCCTTTAGCTGTGGGAAGAGGTCCCACTATGTCCATACCTCATTTCATGAATGGCCATGGGGATATTATTGGATGCAATAATTCCGCTGGTCGATGCATGTTATTGGCAAACCTTTGGCACCTGTCGCATTTGGATATGAAGTTCTCGGCTTCTTCTTCCATCTTAGGCCAATAGTATCCAGCTCTGATTAGGGTTTTCACTAAGGATCTCGCCCCTGAGTGATTTCCACAGTGTCCTTCGTGGACTTCTTTCATCACAAATTCCGTTTGGTTAGGTCCGAGGCATTTAGCTAGGG
Organism: Nicotiana knightiana; assembly: GCA_005239525.1. Classification (NCBI taxonomy): domain Eukaryota; kingdom Viridiplantae; phylum Streptophyta; class Magnoliopsida; order Solanales; family Solanaceae; genus Nicotiana; species Nicotiana knightiana. The sequence goes on from ML393833.1 coordinate 89,151, forward strand.
GTCCTCCGAACATCTTGCGATAAAGCGAATTGCGAATAAGGCAGTACCGTGCAGCTTTACGGCGAAGTGCTTGAGTTGCTTTCCTGTCTTCAGGTACGGTGCCATTCTGCAAAAAATAAAGAATTTCGTTTCTCTAGTTCCAGGTTAAGTTGTTGAAAGTTACCTCATTTCTGTCCTGGTCGATCATTGAATGAAATAGTTGGACGACAATTGCGTTGTCTTTGTTTGTTACTTCCGTGACTGCTGCGAGGTGAGCTAATGCATCTGCTTATGCATTTTCCTCTCTAGGTATTTGCATTACCTCCCATGTTTTGAATTGTCTCACGAGCTCTCGTGCTTTTTCTAGATACTGTTGCATTCGAGTCTCTCGAGCGATGTAAGTCCCCTGCATCTGATTTACTACCAGTTGGGAGTCGCTGTTGCTCACAATTTTTCGATTGAGAGCTCCCGTGCGAGTTCAAGCCCTGCAATAACAGCTTCGTACTCTGCTTCATTGTTAGTTATAGGATAACACTTGATAGCTTGCCGTGTCTTTTCACCCGTGGGTGATATTAAGACTATGTCTAAGCCGACACCTTTTATATTTGAGGAGCCATCGGTGAATAGGGTCCATAGGCCTGGATTAGCACCGTTAAATAGTTGTAACTCTTTTTCTACTTCAGGTAAAATGATATTACTAAAGTCAGCAACAAAATCAACTAGTATTTGAGACTTAATTGCAGTCCTAGGCTGATAGATTATTTCATGCTCACTTAATTCTATGGCCCACTTGGCTAATCATCCTGACAATTCCTGTTTATGCAGAATATTCCTTAAAGGATATGAAGTCACAACGGTGATTGGGTGGCATTGAAAATATGGTCGTAATTTTGTAGATGCCATTATTAAAGCTAAGGCTAACTTTTCCAGATGTAGATATCTAGTCTTAGCATCTATCAAAGTTTTACTTACATAATAGATAGGTGATTTCTTACCCTTTCCTTATCTTACCAGTACTGCACTTATAGCAATTTCTGAAACAGCCAGGTAGATGTACAATCTTTCCCCTTATTTTGGATTTGAAAGAATTAGTGGTTTCGATAAATAAATCTTCAGATTCTTGAGGGATTGCTGACATTCTTCAGTCCATTCGAACTGATTCTGCCTTTTGAGAACTGAGAAGAATTTAAAACTTTTTTCGGAAGACTTAGAAATAAATCTTCCCAAAGCTGCTATTCTCCCTGTTAGTCTTTGAACTTCCTTTTTATTTGTTAAAATATCAGGTATTTCTTCTATAGCTTTAATTTGAGAGGGATTTACCTCTATTCCTCTGTTCGATACAAGGAACCCCAGGAATTTACCTGATTGCACTCCAAAAGCGCATTTTTCTGGATTTAGCTTCATATTATACCTGCGTAAAATATCAAAAGTAGTAGAGAGATGCTGGAAATGGTCTTATTCTTGTGTTGCTTTTACCAACATATCATCAATATAGACTTCCATTGTCTTTCCAAGAAGTTCTTGGAACATTTTAGTCACTAACCTTTGATAGGTGGCTCCAGCATTTTTCAAGCCAAAAGGCATAACTTTATAACAGTAAGTCCCCCTGTTTGTAATGAAGGAAGTTTTTTCCTCATCTGAGGGATCCATTTTAATCTGATTATAACCAGAATATGCATCTAAGAAGCTTAATAATTCATGACCTGCTGTGGCATCAATCATTTGATCTATATGTGGCAATGGGAATGAATCTTTGGGGCATGCTTTATTTAGGACAGTATAATCTATGCATACTCTCCATTTTCCATTCTTTTTAGGTACTACCACGGTGTTTGCTAGCCAGTTAGGGTACGTTACCTCTCGTATCGAACCAATCTTCAAGAGTTTCTATATCTCTTCGTCGATCACTTGGTTCTTGAATGGTCCTTGCTTTCTTTTCTTCTACTTAACAGGTATGAAGGATAGATCTTTATTTAGTTTATGAGTCATCACTTCTGGTGGGATGCGTGTCATATCTGAGTGGGACCACGCAAAGCAGTCTGTGTTAGACTTTAAATAATCAATTAACTTACCTCTTCGACCAGGCCCCAGCCTCGTGCCTATATACACTTTCTTTTCAGGATTTTGTTCAGACAGTGGAACAGCTTCGAGCTCTTCCGTAGTTGTTTTGATGTGCTCGTCTTCCTCCGATTCATGAATGACGTCCGGTCTGGAATCTGCATCCGTTTGGTCTAATTCACCTTCCGTGGTAACTTGATTCACCTTCTCGTAAGTATTTTCTTTCGTACCTGTTTCAGCAATAATACCTTCCGTACCTATTCGGGTAGTAATTTCTTCCATGCCTGTTTGGGCGATGTTACTAGCTTGGGAGATTCCCTTACCTCGTGATTCTTCTACCTCTATTTTCTTGTTGTAGTGTACCATAGAGTTTATATTTCTTGCGGTCTGTTGATCTCCTCTAATTTGCTGAATTCCCCATTCAGAGGGGAATTTGATTACTTAATGCAAGGTGGAGGGTATTGCTTTCATGTCGTGTATCCATGACCTTCCCAAGATTACGTTATAAGCCATGTCAGTATCAATGACTTGGAACCTGGTACTTTTGATCACCCCCTCAGCATAAGTGCTAAGCTCAATTTCTCCTTTTGTTATAACCGTAGAGTTATCAAANACCTAGATCAATCAACACTATTTTTACGTTAGTGACATGAATAAGTAAAGATATTACCAGATCATCGTTGTGAGGAAGCATTAATCCGCCGATATCTGCATCATCGAAGGTTATATCGTCCTCTTCCATATTTTCACGAACCCGTTTGTGAACTTTGTGGTTGTTTTGTAGACCACTCCGTTTACTTCTTCACCTCCGTGTATCACGTTGACGGTTTGTTTTGGAGAAGGAGGTTGTGGGGGCTCCTGCATGTTCCTCATATATGGCTGTTTACCTTTATCACTAAACAATTCTGTTAAATAGCCCTGTTTCAATAAATTTTCTACTTTACCTTGTAAAAATCTGCAATCCGCAGTTTTGTGCCCATGATCGTTATGGAATTCACACCATTGATCTGGGTTCCTTCTATTTAGATTTGATCACATCTCTTTGGGCCACTTAACCTTGTCTCTCATGTTCTTTAATATTGAGACAAATTCAGTAGTACTTACATTAAAGGTATGATACCCAATTCGAGTATTACCTCTAGGTCGTTCATCTCGATCTTTTTTGGATCTAGACAAGGATGAGACTTGTGGTCTATAATCTGACCTAGCGTTTTCGAACCTGGGACGAATATCATGTCCCGAGGGTCCTAGATAAGGATTGTACCTGTTTTTACCTGATCTTCTGTCTGATTCGGGGCGTCTGGATCTGGAATGATTTTCATCTCTCGAACGAGCAATGATATCTTCTTCTATTATGAGTTTAGTACTATACATGTTATATACATCATTCCATGTTGTAGCGGGGAATTCTCTTAGACTTTCCTTAAGTTGTCTCGTGGCTTCTGAGCTTTTATCATTTAGGTTTCTTGCAAATGCCATGGCTGCCGAATTATCAGGCACCCTGGGTAACTGCATTCTTTCTCGTTGAAACCTGTCTACAAACTCACGGAGTAGTTCCGCGTCTCCTTATTTTATTTTGAATATGTCTTCCATTCTTTTCCCAACTTTTTGTGCACTAGAGTGTGCTTTTATAAATGAATCTGCAAGCTCAGCAAAAGAGTCAATAGAATTTTCAGGGAGAAGAGAATACCAGGTTAGGGATCATTTGGTAAGTGTTTCCCCAAATTTTTTGACAAGGACTGATTCAATCTCTTGTTTTCTTAAGTCGTTGCCTTTTACTCCAGCAGTGAAAGCAGTCACATGATCACGTAGGTCAGTTGTTCCATCATATTTGGGAACGTCAGGCATTTTATACTTCTTGGGTAGAGGCAAAGATGCCACACTTGGCTTCCAAGGTTGTTGAGAATACCTATCAACATCATTGCCTTTGATAATAGGCGGTACTCCAGGAATTTGTTCGATGCGATCGTTCTGCTCCTTCATCTGTTTCTACATGGTTAGCAGTAAATTTTGTAATTCAGAGTTATTAGGTATACCTGGTCTCGCTTCGATAGATTCATTAGGAGTATCTCCTCTTCCTGAGTTTTCCAACCCAGATTGAGGATTTTTCATGGTGATGGTATTATTGGGGGGTGGCGTAGGTGGTGTAGGTAATGTTGCCAGTAAACCCCTCGCAAATTCTTGCAAAGCTTGAACTCACATACTCGGCGATCATTTGCTTTCATGATCTTGTTCCACCGTTTGATCATTATCACCATTGTTGTTATTGGATCTTTCTGGGAATTGTTCCCTTGATCCACGTGGGGTTCCTGAAGGCGATGGAACTGGGGTTCCATTCTTTTGCTGGTTGTTGTCGTTAGAGTTCGACAAAGTTAAGAGGATATCACTTGAAAACCAAACAAAGATTATCAGAATTCCCGGTAACGGAACCAATTTGTTTAACCAAAGAATTAGATCCTTTGACTAAAACTATTTCTAGGATGAACATGGGTTACTGGTAATCAAGGAAATAGAGAAAAATGAATAATAGACAATATTGCAGAAATATAGAAAAGCGAAGTAGATTATATTCGAGAATCAGATGCCTTTACAAGCTGTATTCCCCTCCCTTATATAGGAGATTCCTTGATATAACGTACAACTCTTTCTATGGTTGCTCATTAATGACTAATTATGACATTAATGAGGCATTACAAATGATAATGGTAATTGGGGTGCGGGTACATAACATTTGAGTAATCAATTGTGGGTTCTTGAATCTGCCCGTAGCTTTGTCTAGATTCATTCTGACCGTGTCTCTTCCCTGTTTTGATCAGGTTGAGTTTCCCGTGGCTGATAAGCTCGAGGGTTTATTGAATCGTGCCTCTTTGTTCCGTACCTCTTCAAAGAATCACATCCAGTTGTCGCGTTCTACTGTGTCCACGTAACTGGTTGAGTTTTCAAAAGCTAGTTTACGTGTGAAACTCTTTTTTACCAATACACATAGTTCAGAGGATATCGCTTGAAAAACAAACAAAGATTATCAGATTTCCAGTAACGGAACCAACTTGTTTAACCAAAGAATTAGATCCTTTGACCAAAGCTATTTCTAGGATGAACCCGGGTTACTAATAATCAAGGAAATACGTGAAACGAGTAATAGACAATATTGCAGAAATATAGAAAAACACAGTAGATTGTATTCGAAAATCAGATGCCTTTACAAGTTGTATTTCCGTCCCTTATATAGGAGATACCTTGATATAACGTACAACTCTTGCTATGATTGCCCATTAATGACTAATTATGACATTAATGGGGCGTTACAAAGAATAACGGTAATTGAGGTACGGTTACATAACGTACAGGTAATAAATTGTGGGTCCTTGAATCTGCCCGTAGCTTTATCCAGATTCATGACCGTGTCTCTTCCCTGTTTTGATCAGGTTGGGTTTCCCGTGGCTGATGAGCTCGAGGGTTTATTGAATCGTGCCTCTTTGTTTCGTACCTCTTCAAAGAATCACATCCAGTTGTCGCGTTCTCCTGTGTCCACATAACTGGCTGAGTTGTCAAGAGTTGGCTTACGTGTGAAACCCTTTTTTACCAATACAACTATGCGTTCGCGTTAGGGGGGCGCGTTCGCATAGGGTACTGGGTTCCCCTCCCCCCAGGTCCAATATGTTGTGCGTTTGCGGGGCCCAGACCGCTTTCACACTACACAAAAATGATCCCCCAGAATTTACTCAATGCGATCGAGGTTGTTACTATGCGATCGCATAGTACAAAAGATCACTGTGCACTAGAACCAGTAAAACATCAATTTTTCATAAGTGTAAAACATCCTATGGCCTATCCGAAACTCACCCGAGCCCTCGGGGCTCTAAACCAACATGCACGTAATTCTAAAAATATCATACGGATTTGCTCGTGCGATCAAATCATGAAAATAACATGCAAAACTATGAATTAAACATCAAAACTCATCATTTTTCTCAAGAACACTCAAAGTTCATTATTTCTCAACCGGACGTCCAAATCACGTCAAATAACCTCCGTTTTTCACCGAATTTAACAGTTAACATTTAAATACTATAAAAAATATGCGGGCTCCGGAACCAACATACGGGCCCGATACCAATGGTTTCAAACATTAATTCTTTTCTTTATTTCATTAATATTTCAGCAAAATAATTTCTTTCAAAAATTGATTTTTAAGGCTTGGGACCTCGGAATTCATTTCCGGGCATACGCCCGAGTCTCATATTTTTTTGCGGACCTCCCGGGATTGTTGGAACACAAATCCGGATCTGTTTACTCAAAATGTTGACCAAAGTCAACTATAATCAAATTTTAACTCTAAAAATCACTATTTCTCATATTTTCACGTAAAACCTTTCTGGTTTCACGCCCGGACTGCGCACGCAAATCGAGGTATTTAAAATTAATCTTTTAATGGCTAATAAGCCCACGACAAAGTCTAAATTCATAGAATGACCCCTTGGATCATCACAATCTCCACCTCTAAAATAAACGTTCGTCCTCGAACGGACATAGAAAATTACCTGAATCTGCAAACAAGTGTAGATATCTACTCTGCATGTCCGACTCAGACTCCCAAGTAGCTTCCTCAATAGCGTCGGAGGAATCCGCCTCAGGCCTGACTGGAAATGCATATAGTCGAGGCTGGGCCTCGCCACCCTGAACCACACCTCATGGAGGTCCTCCACCTCTAGCGGGCTGACCTCCACCTCTAACATTCTGGCCTCTACCTCTAACTACTTGACCCCTACCCCTTGCTGGTTGGGCAGGTGGTACTGGAGCTGGTGCCGGAACTATGGCACGAGAACCCTGATGCTGAAACTGGTTACCAGCATATTTCGGACAAGTCCTCCGAATATGCCCAAATTTATCACACTCAAAACATCCCTCATGATACGTAAACTGACCCGGACGAACCGGCTGACCACGATGAAAACTTTGCAGAGGAGGTGCTCTAATGGGAGCTGAAGGAGCACTACAGACTGGCTGAGCAGAAGAAGGCAGATAAGAATCACGAGCACCCGAAGTACCATGTGAAGCCTGTAGTGCTGAATGAAATGGCCCGGAAGAATGGCCGCTGCTAAATGAAGTCCCGCCTCCAGATGAGGCACCACTGAAACCACCGGAATGACGAGGTCTCTTGTCAGATCCCTGACCTTCCATCCCGAGAACCGACTCAACCCGTGACCTACTTTTTTCTGCTTCTCAAAAACTGCTTCTGCTTCTACTCAAAAGCTCATTTCCCCTTCTAAAAGCTTAACCAAACACCTTAATTTTGAAAAAAAAAATACTGTTAATAAAAAAAGTTTGGTCAAACACACTATTAATCGAACTCACAAGTAATATGCTCTCCTTGACAAAGACATCTCATATAAAAGTCCAATCGATTTAGTTAGCGCTCATGAGCTTCACTTGGTTGGGAAATAAACAAAACTAGCAAAGAGTGGCCAAAACTGTAAGCTTATCTAGCACAAATAAGGAAACTTTTTACATCGAACCAAAATAGACCACAACTTAGAATGACGTGGAGATCCATTGCTATCTTCTTTTCGATCCGTACCAGTCAAAATTAGGCAGAGTTGGCATAATTGCCCGTTTGCCTTGTATTAAAAGTTAGGCATCTGTATAAATGATTTGAACAATTAGGCACTACTAGAGTTGAGCAAATTTATAAAAAAAAAATAAAAGGAACAAAAAAGGAAAGAGCAGGGGTATTGGGTTCATTTTTATTTTACACGATATAACTTCAAAGAGCCCCTGCAAATTTTTCTTTTCTATATTTCTTGGCGCCTAATTACGGCCTAATCCTTAGCTATTCCAACCCTAATTAGTTGTTATAAAGATGCCAGTTGGTTAGAAATACCAAAATTTTGGTCTATAAAATAGTACCAGCTCTATAAATCAATATAGTTATTATTATTTTTAATAAAGAAGATGTGCTACTTGGGTCGATGAGAAAAGGAATTTAAAGTATGCAATGAATCTCAAAATGAGGTCTACTTGGATCGTTGTGAAATGTTTTAAGCTTGGTTTGTTATAGATAAGCTCTACACTTTTTGTTCCATCTTTTTCTTCTTTTTTCTGGTCATCAAGCAATTTTGTTGACTCATAGCTTCGTATATTTCAGGAAACCAATCTTTTGCACGAGCTTAACATATATCCACCAACAATAGTATTTTAGTAACTTTACTCGCGCTTACGTTTAGATAAGAAACATCTAAGGTAAGATAATTTTTTCAATTTCCCATTATGCCATCTCTAAAAGTTTTTTTCAAGAGACTTTAATTGGGTTTATTTCACAAATAGTTATATAATTATGACTTTTTTCATCAAAGTCATATAGCTATATTTTCTTACACAAAAATCATAGAAACTTTTACTAACTCACAAAAAAATCATAGTGATCGAAAAAATATAAAGTTTCAGTAGTATTTTCTTAATTCGTGATTTTTTGTTTTTATTTTCAGTCTAATAAATAATATAATCCAATTAAAATAAGAAGGACCAACCCGACCCAATATATATATATATATATATATATATATATATTAAAAGTGGATCATTCAAAACACGATTATCTTTTATTTTTACTTTCAAGCATTTCTGTTTTAAGTGCTTTCTGTTGTAACTTCTATTTCTTTCTTTTTTTGGATAAGAATCCCATGCATTCCAAGCTTCTTCTTTTTTTTTGTGAGAGAAGGATTTACTTTTATCATTATTTTAATTTATATAAATGGGCATTGGGCCAAGCTAGGTGCATTCCTATTTTAAGGAAAAATATAAAAATGATCTGTCAGACGAAACTAATTGTATTCGCTAGCCAAAGAATATATAGAATATTTATATATTTTTATCCGCTATTATTTTTGAGAGCGGCTAATAATATATATTTTTTAAATTTTAATTGAGGTATTATTTATCCGACTGAAAATAAAAAGAACAAAAAACTTGGAATAAGAAAATACTATCGGAAAATTGTGTTTTCTGGTCAATATGATTTTTGTATATGAAAATAAAGTTATATGACTTTGGAGAAAAAGAGTCATAGTTATATGAGCATTTACGAAATTGACCCGACTTTAATTTGTTGTTTCATTATCAACATCGTTGTCTATGATGTTTCTGCATATTGCATATCTATTAGTACCAAATTCAGATTAACTAATCTGAACAACCTCAAACCAAATTTCAAGCAAAAAAAGTACAAAGTTGAAAGTTGAAACATTTTATTAATGCAAAATGCAAATTGCTTTAAGATTGAGCTGGCCTTGAATAAAATGCATATGATAGTTACTCCTTGCAGGCTAGGCAAGCCCCACATCTTTTATCAAAACTAGCTTAGCCTTAGCAATATTGACTGTTTGCAGCCACACCAAGGCAAAGAACAAAATGCATTTACCAATTAAATACAAGTTAATTAGCTTTGCATTTGGCGTGTCCATCTCCAAATTAATTACTGTTCTAATGTTCAATATCGTTACTCATCTTTGAACAGTACATAGAAGTTATACGTTAATTATCTTACTTAAGGGGTCAAATCTTATGTATACAAGTTGAATTATAAAATTGGGCCCATGTATTTTTCTGGGGTCAAGTTATGTACGTAAAGGTAACCACTGGCTGTCTCATTCCGATCATGTCCTCATATGTTAAATTCATGTCGTCATCCTTAGGAAACTTGTACATTAGTTTCTGTCATTTCCCTCTCCATATATGAGTCATTTCTAAGTTTCTCATTGACATTATTCTTATATACCCAGTCATGGTAGATGAAAGTGAGATAACGAAGCTCGACCTCTTGCCTGAAGATTGTATCGTTCAAGTTCTCTCCTTCACCTCTCCTTATGATGCTTGTCACGCGTCGGTGGTCTCGACTATGGTTCGTGATGCAGACATATCTGACTTGTTGTGGGAGAAATTCTTGCCATCCGATTATCGACAAATCATCTCAAGATTAGTGTTACCAATTAATTTTGCATCAAAGAAAGAGTTGTTTCTCAAGCTCTTTAGCCCTCTTCTCATCGATGGTGGTCGCAAGGTAATACGTACATGCTTTGCTTTGTAATCCTGGCGTAAATTAATTAACAAGATTCTTTTCCAAGAAGACAATATTTCTCGCACGCTCATATTCATAGACAGCAAATAGATTGATATTTATTCGACAACAATAATAGCGGATGAATCGCAAATGATAAATTGATGATAAAGAACTCTCGCATCTTCTCATTTTCCTTTCTATTACATTACTGCAGACCTTTTCAATTGATAGAATATCAAGTAAAAAGTGTTATATGTTGAGTGCAAGGGAGCTATCAATTGCTTGGTCCACCAATCCCCTCTACTGGTGCTGGAAACCCCTCCTTCACTCAAGGTCCCCTTCTCCTTTAATTTCCTGTTTCTTTTAGTCCTTAATAAATGCCTACTAAATCCCAAATATTAGTTATGTACTAGAAAAGTAAGGACATAATCTCACAGTTATTTGACTTTGATTTTCGTTAGCTCCTCAAAACCATCATCTATCCTATTCTATGCGTTGCAACAGATTTCCAGAAGGTGTGGAGCTTATAATGGTATGTTGGCTGGAAATCAAAGGAAAGATAAACACTCGAATGTTGTCTCCACGTACAACATATGTGGCTTACCTCATTGTCAACCTCGCTGGTCGTGCATTCGGCTTAGACTCCTTGCCATCTGAGGTATCTGTCAAAGTAGGAGGAGACCATGAATCCAAAGGAATCGTATATCTACGTCGTAACTATACTAACAGTAGAAAACAAGAATTGGAAAGAGTTCTAATGAGACACAGGGTTGAGACATTGAGATCAAGAGTTGATAATAGAGGAGGGAAAGAGCGTGCTTTAACTGATAGAGAAGATGGATGGTTGGAGATTGAATTGGGTGAATTTTACAGTGATGGAGTCAATGGTAAAGAAGTAACAATGTGCCTTAGAGAAATCAAAGGTGAGCATCTCAAAGGAGGACTTATTGTTGAGGGCATTGAGCTTAGACCCAAGTAATTTATCATTAAAGGATTTTCTTTTTTTTTTGTTTTTTTTGTTTTTGTTTATGGCTGGATATTTGTGTAAAAGTATTTTTGCACGACCACTATTTCGGTTGTGTATGTTACAGAACGTGGCTCTCTTCGATTCCTTCTAACTTTATTATTGCTCATCCGTTTTAATTTACCTGGATCTTTTTGTTTTAGCCCGTTTCTAGAAGAAAAATTAAGTTGTAAATTTCAAAATAATTTAACTTTAAACTTATTATTTTACCTTTAATAAAAAAAATTTCTAGTCACACAAATATTTATGACTTATTTTTGGGCCACTAATTTCAAAAGTTTTAGTCATTCTTGTTTAAACTCCATGCATATTTTGTTAAATATGTTCACGTAATTAAATTAATACGGAATAAAGTATTATTTACTTAATATATCACCCGACCCAGTCGTACAACCCAAATGGACACATATTTTGGGATGTTACCCGATTGGACCTATATTGTATATATTTTAAATAAAAATTTCACGCTAAACAGATTTTAACGCCACCTCTTCTAGGTTTGTTATAAAGTCAACATTTTGATATCCAAATAAAAACTTAGATTGGGGGAGTTGAAAACTTTTCAGATCTGATTTTGTGAAAGAATCATGTTCAAAGTCGAATGGGTGTTATTGAAATTAGTTGATAATAGTCCAAGAAGTTTCAATCTAGAGATTTGATTCGTTTAGGACCAGTTTGCAAGTGTTTGAGAACGAATTTGATAAGGTGAAATCGAGAGATCCAGGTTCTTGTTTTTAGCCGAAGTTTCCTCGTAATTGAAGTTATGAGTATGATTTAGCTGAGATTTATAGCCTATTCGAATTTTTGTTTTTTTTTGTGTGTGTGAAAATTTGGGTAGATGTATATCGGTGAAAAGAAATTAACGGTTGCTATTAATATTGATGAAATTATTTGGGTGAAGTTCGTCCTAGAGTTTGAGATTTATTTTGTGATGTTTTCGACCCATGGAATTCTGTGAATTCGAAGGAGACAAGTTCATTATTTACGTGCAAATTGTAGTCGTACCTTATATTTATATCACCTTTAAATTTGTACTCTGTTTTTAAAAATTATTGATTTGGTAGTCAGCTTACAAAAAATACATAATAATATGACAATTACACCCCTCACAAAAGATTAATCGCGTGATCTGCAACCTCATTCGTGAAAAAGATTTCCTCCTCTCCTCTCAATAGTTTTATCAAAAAGCCAGAAACTTGTCTAGATTCATCTTTAGAATCACACTTGCATGAAATTGTTTCACCTTGAAGCTAAAACTTCATACTAATGTAGCATGAAGTTGTTTCATGTTGAAGCTAAAACTTCGTGCTAATGCATGCTGAAGTTATTTATCCTGCAGTCTACAGTTTTGTCATGAGTTTTATCCGAAATTCAGTCTAAACATGCTGAAATTATTTAGTTCGTTTGCTAAAACTTTAGTTTAAACATGCCGAAGTTATTTAGTTCATTTGCTAAAACTTCAGACTAAACATGCTTAACTTTTTGTCTTGCAGTATGTAATTATCTGATGAGTTTTGCTAATGCATGCTGAAGTTATTTAGTTCATTTGCTAAAATATTAGACTAAGAATGCTTAAGTTATTTAGTTCATTTGCTAAAACATCAAACTAAATATGATGAAGTTATTTAGTTCATTTGCTTAAACTTCAAACTAAACGTGCTTAAGTTTTTTAGTTAATTTGCTAAAACTTCAAATTAAACATGCTTAAGTTTTTGTCTTGCAGTATGTAATTTTCTAATGAGTTTTTTCTAATGCATGCTGAAGTTATTTAGTTCATTTGCTAAAACTTCACACTAAAACATGTTGAAGTTTTGTCCTGCAGTCTACAATTTTGTCACGAGTTCTATCCGAAACTTCAGTCTAAACAAGCTGAAGTTTTTTAGTTCATTTGCTAAAACTTTACAGTAAACATGCCTAAGTTTTTGTCTTGCAGTATGTAATTTTCTAATGGGTTTTTTTAATGCATGATGAAGTTATTTAGTTCATTTGCTAAAATATCATACCAAAGCATATTGAATTTTTGTCCTGTTGTCTACAGTTTTGTCAATAATCCTGAAGGGCAAAATCATCTTTTTAAAATAATTTAAACAAAAAAAATTGAATACAGATGCAAATGAAAAACAAAATGGGTATAAGATAAAAAGAGCGACCAAATAGAACGCCCCATGCAACTTTTACATTTCTTACTAAGTTATGGATTCCCAAATGAATATCAAATGATCAGTGTTGAATATATTATACTCTATTATGGATTCCTACGTTGATTTGAGGAAACGTACCACTCTTAACAATTTGTGTATTTAACAAAAATAACCTAACTATCTAGGCCTAACATTAATAAGAGACCAAACTGGTTGACCCAAAATATATATTTTGGTTCAACAAACACTACTAGAAAATAATTTTATTGAAACGGTTATTGTACAACAGTTTTATAACTGTTACAATAGATCATATATTAGAACGGTTTTAATTGTTCCAATAGAGTCAAAAGGCTTTTGGGACACTTTTGAAGAATAATCGTTCCAATAGTATAATAGTTGTTACAATAAGTAAATATATGGAGACGATTTGTAAAGGCGATACGATAGAGTTACCTGTGAGAACGATTTGATAAAATAAAAGTATATTGGAACGGTTTACTTTTTCCTCCTACATATTTATTAAAAAACAAAATAAATGACCCCATTAATATTTTAATAACTCTTTAATATAGAAATATTCCGTTACTCTCTCTAAACTCTCAAAACCTTGAAGACATCGTTTCTCTCAGCAACAACCTAGAACACATCGACCTCACCATCGACGAACTCTGTCGGCCAGCTCCGGCGAAGGACGACAACTGCCGGTGAATGACGACTAGTTTCGGCTAACATACGAGCAATCCCCGAGGTAGGCTATCGATTTTTCCCCTGTTTGATGTTTGTATAGCTATTCGATTTTATCTTTATTTTCCCCCTTATGTTTTCTTTATTTGGTAATAGTTATGAAAAATAAATTATTTTGCTTCTGATTTGTTTGTATTACATGATACATTTGTGATTTCTAGTTTGCAAAATCGGGGGATTTATTTGTTAGGTTTTGATTTTCTGTTTGAAACCATGAGATTTTATTTGTTCGATGTTTTCTATCGATGTTCGATCTTCGTTGTTCACTGTCTTGGTTATTAAGAAAATCATTTCGCTGCTCCTTTTTTCTTTCTCTGGTAATATTTTTGATAAACATATTCTTTTACTTCTGTCTTATTATGCTTGTGCTGCTTTCGCTTAAAATTGTGAGATTCGTTCATGTCTGTGCTTTAGTCTAACGGGTAACTGTTTGCCTTCACGTCTCTTAGACATTGGAGTCATTCTTCTTAGAAAAATTGCTTGCCTTTCTAAATTTTCGTTTGGTAAAAATGATGCTATCTAATCCTTAAAATCCATCTAATAAACTTTCAGAAGTAGAGCTTTTTCGACTTATAGGTAGTTCGTCAATCATACTTTCATAGTTGTAATTAATAACTTAGTGCAAAGAACGAAAATCTATAAGCATTCTGTGCAAGTTGTAAACTGTTGAGGTCTTTTCTTTATAATTACGACCTAGGAACTTAACTTACCCATTTCCAATTACATATTTTTTCCAATTTTATGATGTTATTTGGTCACAGTATGTCTCAGAATAGTAGAACCTTCCTAGAATAGTGAATATCCAAATTTCTTTCTAACCTCAAGTCCTTAAACTATTATATGTACAGTAAAATTTTAAGCAAATAAAAGGGACTATGGATATAAGACATGAAAACACTTCAATTAAAAGCGAATGAGTAGACTGTTTCTAACATAATTATTACTTCATGTCATGTAATAGCATAATAATTGCATTATGGTGAAAGCAAGTTCATCACACAGTGATCCTATGAATCTTTTCGAGAATAGAGCAGCAATGATGTTACAGTTAGAGGTTAAGAAATAAATTGTTCTTGTCATTTATCTAAAAGAAACTTTTAAAGAGTTGAAGTTATCATGAATAAGTGTAAGTATCAATCAATCAATTATGCCTCAATCCCACTGTATGAATACTCTGTATAGAAGTAAAACTTGTCCATCCAAAAAAAGGAAAAAAGTATATAACTAAAAACAGAAAGAATAATAAATCTAGAAGTTCAAGTGCTCAACTGAAAGGATGGTTACTAGAAAGTTGAATCATTTTGCAGTTTCAGGTTCGCTAAGTAGTATCTGAGGTAGTTTTAGATGCCTCATCTTATTTATGAAGATGATAATGTGCAGTAATTGTTTGAAAACTATGACATGCATTTGGAAAATAAAGTGGTGATGTCCCTACTTGTTTTTGGTTTCCCTTCCTCATGTCTTTCCTCCTTTCTTGGACATCATCAAACCTTTAAAAAAAATTATTATTTTTTCTTAGGATGCTGCTAGTAAATTAGCTACACAGAAAAAGAATATAGAGGCCGTTGAATCTGTTGGTGTAGCAGGGAAATCTGATCCCGATGGAAAAGTCAAGTACTTCAGACTGGAGGTAAGTATGCTTTTTCCTTTCTGCCACAACATAGTATCTAGTTGTTTTCCTCGATGAGCGTTGAGTACAAAGGGCCAATTAAATTTCCAAGTGAAACTGCAAATTGTGACATTGTAATCTCTATCAAAAGAAAGGTGGAGAGATGTGACGTATCTGAGTGTGTTAATAAATGGAATGCTATTTTGATGATATAGTATACTTCTGCTAATGTGTTGAAATGCTGCATAATGTGATTACGACCGAGTGCACCACCATTCCTTCTACTAGCCCTTCCCATCTCTGATGTTTGCTCCCCCTCCCCCCAACCCCCAAATATGAAAAATGAAGGGCCATATTTGTTCTGGTTATCTTGCTTGTAATTGAGTCGTAGTAGTTGTAGGAGTTCTTCATCCTCAGTTTCTTGTCTTGTAATGATGAGTGTTTAGAATTTGGTTTCAATACATCTTCTAAACAAGATTCTGATCATTTATTAGAATTGGCATTTGTGACTATAATCATTAGAGTTATTAGATGTGCATGAATGATAGTATATGGTATGGTATGTATATCGTTGTCTTAGAGTATATATTCAGATCCTTCTCTCTCTCTCACACACACACACACACACATATTGGATAGGCATGCATTAGGCAATAAGCTGGTTCCCTTTCTATGTTAAATGCTTAATTATGGCAAATTTGTAGAAGAAATCAAAAAGGTAGAAAACCAGAACTAGAAGTAGTAACTCATACAACTTAGAGTCGCTGGTTTAATGCAACTCAATTGATTTCCTGCATCTTCATACATGTTGTTTAAATTAGATATACCAGATGAATATTGTGATGACCCAAAAGGTCATCCCATGTAATTTTAGCTAAATCTGTATTCCGACGCCGTGAAAACCTCCTTATATATCACCTCGATTTTCGTACGTAACCCGGGCGTATTAGCCGGGAAGCCGTTATGTGAAAAACTGATAAAAATGATATTTTTGTGTTGAAATTTGAATAAAGTTGGCTTTGATCAATATTTTTGGTAAACGGACCTGGATTCATGATTTGAAGGTCCCAGAGGGTCCATAGGAAAATATGGGACTTGAGGGTATGCCCGAAATCGAATTTCGAGTTCCCAAGTCCGAGAAATAAATTTTTAAAGAAAAATTATTTTTTGAAAAATATAAATATTTTTGAAAATGAGATTTGATGTGATACCTGCGAAACTGAGCCCGTATTATGGTTTCGGAGCCCGGAACAGGTTCAATATGATTTATATGAGTTATCTGTGAAATTTGGTAAGAAACAGACTTAGTTTGACGTAATTCGATCAAAAATGGAAAATTTGAAGTTTATGAAGTTTTTGAGAATTTCTATAGAATTTGAGGTTTAATTCGATATTTATGATGTTATTTTGGTGGTTTAATTATTCGAATAAGTCCGTAGGATGTTTATGAGGTTGTGTGTGTATTTGATTTTGAGCCCCGAGGGCTCGGGTGAGTTCCGGGTAGGTGTCGGAGTGCAAAAGTGCTGAAAAATCTGGTGTTTTAATGCATTTTCTGATGTCCAGGTATTTTACCCTATGCGAACGCACCCAAGGGGAAGTGAACGCACAGGGGGGTGGGGTGTGAACGCATAGGCCTAGAGGGGACCTGGGGTGCTGGGTAGTAAATACCATGTGCGAACGCTGGCCCCACAACCGCGAACGCACTGCTCAGTAAATCCAAGCCTCCGCGAACACAGCCTGGGGCCCGCGAACGCGGAGAAGAAATCCGTCCAATGATTTTTAAATACCCAAAACAGAATGTATTACGGGATTTTACCAAAATTCACAAATCCTCTTCTTCTCCAAACCCCATAGACGACCTTTGAAGAGTTCCTTCACCATAACCTCTTAGGTAAGTGATTGTAACATTGTTTTCTTCCATTTTTCATCAATATATATTAGATTCTAGGCCTAAAAATATGAAATCAAAGGTAGAAATTGGAGAATTGGGTAGAGTTAGGGCTTTTTGAACATTTGAGAATTTGACCTCGTTTTGGGGTCGGATTTCAAAATAAATTTTATATTCGGGCTCATGGGTGAATGAGTGATCGGGTTTTGGTCCAAACCTCGTGTTTCGACCAAGCGGGCCCGGGGTCGAGTTTTGGAAATTTTGGAAGAATGTTGGGAATCTATAATTAGGCTTTGGAATTGAGTTGTTGAATAATTATTAATATTATTAAGTCGATCATGTCTAGATACGATTGTTTCGGAGTCGGATTCGAGAGGAAAAGCGGTGGTAGAGGCTTGATTTGCATTCTTGGAGCCGAGGAAAATGTTTGGCCTAATCTTAGCTTGAGGGAATAGGTGTTGAGTCATATGTTCTACGTGTTATTATCATGTTCAATGTATAGGTGAGGTGACGAGTACCTATACCTTGTTGGCGAGCATGCCCGTGAGTCATATCTTATAGTATATGTGTTTTTCTTCGATATCCACTGTGTTATGAAGTAGATTTCATTTTGGAGATTATTCAATTGTTCGAAATACTTAGTTGTGAACACTGTTGATTAGTTGTTCGATTGAGGATTATTTGGTTACGTTCAGTGAGATTGGTTATAGTTGTGTCCCTTACCGGGACCGTGATATTTCTATTATTGTTCCCTTGCCGGGATGTTGTAAAATTATGGTCTATATAATTTGGTTCTTCCTTGCCAAATTGTGTTCTGATTATTGTTTGGGTGAGCAATAGTGTAAAGCACGAAGGGTGATGTCGTGTATTTACTTATTGCATTGTGAGGATGAGAGTGTAAAGCACGAAGGGTGATGCCGTGCCATGATTTTATATTTAAAAGCACGAAGGTTAATGTCGTGCCGATATTGTAATTTTAAAAGCACAAAGGGTGATGTCGTGCCATGATATGAGAAATAATGCACGAAGGATAATGTCGTGCCATGATGTTGTGAGGTAAAAGCACGAAGGGTGATGCCGTGCACTTGTTTTGGTGAGAATGAGAGTAAAGCACGAAGGGTGATGTCGTGCACTTGTTTTGGTGAGAACGAGAGTAAAGCACTAAGGGTGATGCCGTGCACTTGTTTGTTCTCTGTTGCTATTTTGATACTAGACGGTTGTCATGTTCTGTTACTCAATAAGTGTTTTCCCCTTTGTACCCCAGCATGTTTTCCCCGTATTTGTACTTAGCTGTTTACTTCCTGCCGTTATTTCTATTATATATTATTGAATTGCACATGTATTTATTATTTGTTATGTCCTAGCCTCGTCACTACTTCGCCGAGGTTAGGCTCGACACTTACTTAGTACATGAGATCGGTTGTACTGATGCTACACCTGCACTTCTTTATGTTGTGCAGATTATGGAGACGGACCCAGTGAACATTGAGCGAGGGAGTATCCTTGTCACGACCCAAAATCCATAAGGTCGTGATGGCGCCAGACATCATTGTGAGGCAAGCCAATCATCAATTAATTGAAATAATTTCCGGTTTAAAACATTTATGAAAAAAACATTTCCTTGCAGTTTATTAAATTTTAACCAAATAGAAATCTGTTAAGTAAAACAATAGTTTAGTGTATTACACTTTAACAAATATACCTCAACACATATCCTAGAACCCGGTGTCACAAGTACATGAGCAATTTCTAAGAATTTATACAATCATTACAAAGTCTGTCCGAAATACAACTGGACAAGGAAATTTAAAATGAAATAAATACAGTACGAAGGAGGCTCTGTCAGCTGTGGATCCCCTCCGGATGATGGATCTCGCCTAAGTTTCCGAATCTTCCACATTGCTATGAAAGTACGTGTGCAATAAAATGCACAACAAGTGTAGTATGAGTACAAAAATAACGTGTACTCAGTAAGTCGTCCGCCTAACCTCCGAGAGGTAGTGACGAGAGGTCAAATTAGACACTTACTAAAGGTCAATTTAGAATATTTAAGTATGACACTAAGCATGATTATCATAGGCAATTTATTAAAATCAGGATTTAAATATTTTCAACTCCGTTCACGTTTAACACTTTATATCTTCGTCATATTAATACAATTAATCAATATGGGTGATTTAATTAAATAACAATTAATCGACGGGAAGGAACAACTTCTTCCAAAATCTCTTTTAATAACTTTAAATCTCTGTCATTTCAATTGATAACTTAATATTCAGGCTAGTAATCAGGCAAAATCATAGCAACTACGCAACAAATATCATGCGCAAGCAATACCGAGGGTCGAACGGTGCAGACCAACAATAATAAACTGTGCACTGCCGATGGGTCGAACGGCTCGAACCATAGATGCATCTATCTTCCACGCTCGCGAATTGATCATGCGACGCGGTTACAAATAATACGGCTAGCCTGCTCGCGAATCATACCTGCTGTGAACAACTAATTTTAGACCACACCCAAATTCTATACTATTTTGGTGTAAATATTTTTTTTAGGTCTAATATTAATATTTTAAATTTTTTATCTTACTCTTAATAGGTTTTATTTAAGAAAATTAAAAATAACAAAAAATATTCACATTCTTAGAATATAAGATTTCCTATTAAATATATATATATATATATATATATATATATATATATATATATATATATATATACACACGCGTACTTTACCTTCTTTTTATTTAAGAGTTAAAAAAAAGTTTAAAAAAAAAAAAACTAACGAAAAAGGATTAAAAGAACAGAAAAGAAAGTAAACAAAAAAAAAAGCTAACAAAATCTAACAAATAACCATCCTAATGTCCCCTACCCCTCACGTCACTCTACACGATCTTGCACACACACACGATCTTGCACCACACAACATTATCTGCACAAACACTTATATATATTTAACCCACACTTCACAAAAAAAGGGGGAGAGAAATTTGAAGAAAGATATAAAAATCAAAGGCAAAGAAAAGGAACGGAAAGAGGAAAAAACGCTCTTCTCTTGTTCTTCAAGCATCCAGTAGAAAAAATCATGAAATTCCTAGCCATGAATCTCTGAAACCAATCCCAAAACAGCCCCCAAGCACAAGCTTAAAGCTGCTGAAAATCTGCCCGAAAACGCAGCAACAGAGCTGCAAAACACCACCCAAAATCCAGTGTCAATGAGCAGCAAAATCAGTTGCGAATCTGCTGAAAAATCTGACCAAAAGAAGCAGTGAAACAAGCTGCAAAAACAGCTCGAAATCCAGCCACAACTCTCTATTGAAACGACCCTCTTACACCTGAAACAATTGTCCAAATATAGTCGTGTTTGGTATAGTCTTTGCCTGGATCCTGATTCGTGGTCGTAGTTGGGTTCATGGTCAATTGGCTCTGTTCCGTTCAAGGTCCGAGTTTTAGTTCATTATTGTGTTTCTAAAGCTACAAGGCCACACTTTTGTATTGAAGGTCGGCTTTTCTAATTTTAAATTTGTTATAATATTTTGAATCTTGTTGTTCACATTATATGCTTCTGTTATGTATTTAAATTTGTGTGTGTTAGACAGGATTTGATGCTCCAATTGTATTTATTAATTTTAATGGTTAGAGTTGATTGCAATTTACTTTTAGTGTGAACAAGTCAATGATTAGAAAAACTCTTACCTTCAATTGATGGTTCATGAAGGTATCTACAATTTCTTATGCTATTTGGGTAGTAAATTTGGTTGTTGAATTAGTAAGTACCATTTTGCTATAATTTGATTAGGTTTGGGCGGAAGTCAAGGCCCGAAACATTGAAGAAATAAAAAAATAGAATTTATTTATTATTAAGAGATTTATTGGGCGATTGGTTGCTCCGCAAATAAATCGTCGAATTGGTTAGTTTGTCTTTGTTATAATTGAAAGAACGAACACATATATTTGAAGGTAAAAATTTTGGAAAAAAACATTATGACATTAGTTTATGGAGAAAGATCATCGTTGAATCCAAATGCCTCCTTCTTAGCCCACGTGTTCATATCCGAATCGTGGATTTATATGCTTAAATAATAAAAGGATCATGTGCGCATTCCGCGTCTCGATGTCTTTAGATTTAAAATAATTATGTTATAACCATGTGTATATTCCGTACTTTAGTTTAATATTTAATTTCAAAGAAGTACCTTGTGTGCGTTCTGCATTCTGGTGAACACAATTAATAAAATATAATACAAATTAAGTGGTAATAGGCAAAAGAAAAAAAAATTCCAATAAAATAAAAGAATAATCAAAAAGTGATTTAAGCCTTACAATAGCCAATAAAAGTGACTGTGATAGAACCACGGGACTTGAGGGGTGCCTTACACCTTTCACTCGGTCAACAGAATTCCTTACTGAGCTTTCTGTTTTCGTGGACCATAGATTAGGAGTCAAATCTTCCTTTTGAAAGGGGATTCAAATAAAAGGTGACTTGGAACACCAAAACTCATTTCCAAGTGGCGACTCCAAATAGTAAATAATCATTTTTCGAAACATCACTTCAATTGGAAAAACTCTTCTAACTCAACCTCGTAATAGGGTTGCGTGGCAAAATCGAGGTGTGACAGCTCTGGCGACTGCGCTGGAGACTATTAATATGAATTCGAGCTTTGTATATTAATTATTGTTTGGCTTTTATCATATTTTGGATATTATTGTGTTTGCGAGCCTAATGTGCTATTTTTCACTTATTTATCGCTTTAATATTTATTTAAACTGTGATATAAATTGTATCCTCTCTCGCACCCTTCTGAGTCTTTTGATAGGTTGTTAGGCTGTGTTTGCCTACCAGCATCACAAAATTTCTGTCTTGAGATAAAGTCAGTTAGCCTACTAGCTTCTGGTGAAGGATTTAGTCATACATGTTTAGGCGGGAGAGTCGTTAGCTAGCCAGTGTTGTTCTACTACTGGTAACGCTTGACACTCCTCGGCTCGGGTTGTCTGCCCGGGTAAGCTAGGTTTAGATACCACCTCCTTTAGGATTTAAAAACTTAGAAGAACAAGCCACAAGCAATGATATCCTAGTAGGCTACGCTTTATTTGCATCATGTGCATTGGACTTAGCGGAACTCGGCACAGGGGCCGGGTCCGTCTAGGACAGGTACCAATTTTTCAAACCAGCATGTTCATTTTTCTGTGCTACATGTAACATTATTTGGTTTGCTTTACTCAAATGTTGACCGGATTTATGATAGATTGATTGAACAGAGAAGAGGGAAAGAGAAAATTTCCCCCAAATTTTTTATAAAGTACCCGATTTTTTTAAAATAGAATTTTGAAGGGTTTTGGTGTGTAAAATTATAATTTACAAAATAGTTTTTTTAGTTATTTTAACCGAACTACGCGGGTCTGATTCTCACCAGCTGTGAGATACGTAGGCAACCTTCATCGGATCCGGCCCCCACTTTTCAAAAATTCAAAAATATTTTCTTTTAATTTTTTCCCAAAATCCAAAAATATTTCGTTCTTATTTAGAAGTCTTTATTTGAGAAATTCAAAAAAATAAAATATTTTTTTCTTCTTTAGAAATATTCCAAAAGAAAAACTTAGAAATCCAAAGATATCTTTTATTTGTTAGGAGTATTCATGGTCTGAATTGTATAAGAATACGAGTTAGTTAATTTACTTTATTCTAGATTTTCTTGAACTACGTAATGGTCTGATTCATGCGGCGTCATGATACATAGGCAATCCTCATCGGATGCGATCGTAACCATAATTAATCTAAAAATTGAGACAAAAAAAAGGAAAGAAAAAAGAGCGTCGAATTTAAGAGGAAATAAACCAATAAGCCGTGACGAAGCATGAAGCCTTCCAAGCTTATTTTAGAAATGAAAATGGCATTAGGTGCATGACATATAATGTAAGATTAATATCTGCAAAATACCTAACTCTAAGACGTTTTTTGTTTATCATAAAAGATAAGTTAAAAAGAGGTGGTTGGTTTGTAGTTTAAACTGGCGACTCACCCTTACAACACGAGATCAAATGGAAAAAGAAGAATGGCAAACAACACTGAGAATGAGTCAGATAATGATGATGTCTATGGACAATTGGTCGAACAAGGTTCGGGACTGGCTGAAGAAGTAAGAGTGTTGAAGCAACAATTGATAGAGATTTACCAAGCTTGGACGAATGGACCGGCACCGCCCCCACTACCCATAGGGTCTTCGGATAACCTTCATAATGCGTCAGTTGCAAATCAAGTGCCCATATCCCTAACAAGTAACCCATTGTGCCAACTCGGATTAAGTCCGAGCATTAACCTTCCCACTATCCCTAGTACTTCCATTCCACGTCCTCCAACCGCACCCCTTCAGAAATGACACACATACTGTACCCATTGTCTCTACTTTCACCGTTCCTCAACCATCTCTTGCTCAAAAGTCCAACAATGATCCACAACTGAATACTCATGATGCCTAACATTACTCTCCAGAACTGACTTTCAAGGTTCTAGATTCATAGAAGCATACTCCTCAGAACATGTTCCTAGTTGAGATCGAAAAACCTGACAAGAATATGGAACAATAGGAAATGACCAGAAAAATGAAGAGGCTGGAACAAACTATGAGAAACATACAGGGTTTGGGAGGCCACAAGAGTGTTTCGTTTAACAATTTATGCATGTTCCCCCATGTTCATTTTCCACCCGGTCTCAAGACCCCCAAGTTTGACAAGTATGACGGGCATGGTGATCCCATTGTCCATTTGAAGAGGTATTGTAACCAATTAAGGGGAGCAGGAGACAAAGAAGAATTACTCATAGCTTATTTTGGGGAAATTTTGTCAAGAATTGCTTTTGAGAGGTTCATAGATAGAGACATCTCTCACTGGCACGTTTGGAACAACATGGCTCAAGATTTTGTCTAACAGTTTCAGTACAATATTGATATAGTTCCAGACCGCTCCTCTCTCATTACCATAAAGAAGAAACCAACAGAATGCTTCAGAGAATAAGCAATCAAGTGGAGAGAGCAGGCCGCTAGGGTCAATCCACCAATGAAAGAGGAAGAAATGATTGACTATTTTCTCCAAGCTCTGGATCTTGATTACCTCTATTACATGTTGGCCTCCATAGGTAAACCTTTTGCTGAGGCGATTAAGATTGGTGAAATAGTTGAGAATGGAATGAAATAGGGAAAAGTTGTGAGTCAGACAGCCCTTAAGGCATTCTGCGTCCCCGTCTGTCAGCCACATCTGTGATGGTAGCTTCGCTGATGTTGAGGAACGACTATGAACCAGGAAAAGATTAGGGTACTCTCTGCAGGGAATTGTGAACCATATTGCTCCATATTTGAAGAAAGATACTTTTGGTTTGGGTTTTAAACCAACATCAACTCACGTGGACAGAGCCAAGGCCCACAAAAAGAATGGTTGAAATTTGTCCAAATCAATCCCTCACATTGCCTACTCTTTTGTGAAGCCACAATTTGAAGAATTCCAATATCCTTCTATTCAGAATGACATTGATGAAGTTTGCCAGGGTCTCAAGGAGATATTCTATAAGATCAATATGGTTCAAGTTGGTGAGGGCCCCAGTCGTGTAAGTGTTCAGCTCATTGCTCCAGATACCTCGCTCAATAACTCGGAAGCAACTCCTCTTCCTATCAGGAAGGAGCCTTGGTAGTCTGTTTTGTTTCTTTTTCTATATTTGGATTATTTTAAGGGTTGTAATCCAGATATTTTAGTTTAATTGCTTTGCTTTGATGTTAATCCTTCTACCCTTTCAAATTCAATGAAGCGAAGTTCCATTTTCTTAGTAAAATTCTATCTTTTCCTTTTCCTAATTTTTGTTAATTTCTTATCCTTTTCAGTTTCGTTAATGTTGGCTTTAAAAATATGACATGCATGCAAAATTCATGCCCATATCTTAAAAAGCTGTCTAATCTCGAGATAGTAAATCAAGAAGTTCAGATTCCCTCTATCCTAATCATTCTTGAAGTAGGGATCGAAGACACTGACTGGGCCAAGTTCCGATTGGAACAATTGAGTTTAATCAATGAAAAGCGCTTGGCGGCAGTTTATTTTGGTCAGTTATACCAACAAAGAATGGAACACGCAAGTGCACCCAAGAAAATTTGAGGTAGGACAGTGTTGGTTGATTTCCCAATGCACACGCAAGTGTACGTGGTCGACAAGTAATATAGGATTTTAAGTCCAGATATCGTACCCACAGAGACTTGTGTAAACTACTTGCTAAATCACTCTAATCGTTATTTAACCAAGCCAATATAAAATCAATGATGTACTATTTTATACTAAAATTCTATGAAATAACTAATTATCAAGTGACAAGAACTATTGTGATGTATTCAGTAGAGACAAATATTCCAGGGTTGTGATCTATTCACCACTCGTATTGCATTCTAATTAACTCTCCCTTTCATATAATTTACTCATGGTTGCTAATTAATCGATAAACGCTCTCATAGCCTTCTCCCGAAGCACTACTCGCCTATTCTCAATAGATTAACGCCTATATTCCTATGAGATTAATCTATTAGAACGCATTAAGATTACGGTGTTTAATTAAGCATGGTGACTAGGTATATTCCTATCCTAACCACAAATCCGCTCCCCTGAAGGGTTAAGATCATGCTCTCTTCAATTCTCCTCTAATCTATATACGGCTTTCCCAAGCATAACATAGATAGTATATAAAACCTAACTGCTGGCCAAACAATTAAGCAATTAAACACAGAATTTAAGAAACAACCAGATATTGAGTAAACTATATTCAAGGTTAAATTAATGTTGAAGAGAAATATCCATGGCTAAACCACAACCCCAGAACAATGAGTGTTTAGCCACTCATGCTATGATCAA